>JANEYF010004460.1:0-10670 GCA_029963845.1 Rhamnusium bicolor
TTAATTCATGATAAGGCAAACAGAAAAATTCTCATAATATTTTATGAGAATTTTTCTGTTTGCCTTATCATGAATAATTACTCATATGGGATTAACCTACCTACGTTACAAAAATTGAATTGTTTCAGGAATTTGTATTTATAACATGTAATGTATTATTAAATAATTTACAATTTTTCCAATAAACTTCTTGCTCTTCAAAAACTTTTTCCATTAGAGAAATATACTTATAAAGGTAATTTAATTTTTAAAATATATACCTTTTCGTTAATTCAAAAATTGAGTTGAAACGGCACATTTAGCGCACTCGGTGTCATTTATTTGATTTTGACCCTTTTGAATAGGTAACCCACTGTGCATCTTTGTTCTGCATTCCTTTAAACTTGTCAATGTTTTTCTGGACGTTTTACCTCGTTTCTACAATTTGGTTCTTTGGCCTGCTGTCAGCAATCATTCACCTTTAATAAATTCCTCTAGCAAAATTTAGATGAAAGCTTAGCAACTCTGTGTTTTTTTCAATTATATTTAATGCCTATATTTTAATATAATTAATGTCTTGGTGCCTTAGGTGAGTTATAAATGATTTTGGGATTTTGTTGCGTCTAACTATTGTTTTTTAGCTCTTAGCCTTTAACTCCAGCAAGTTTAGCTTTTAGCTCTCACATAATATAGACATTTACCCAATTTGCGGTTTTTATTAATCTTTCAACTCACTGGTTTAACCCTCATAAGCAATCTTAGCTTAAAAGGTATTCAATATTTTAGACACGACACTATTTTGTTGTACGCAGACCCATATTCAACAACATAACTTTTTTTTTCATACATTGCGAAAAAAATAAGGCAAATAAACAATTTTTGACAACATCTTGTGCACTAGGCATGAAAAACACATTTTATAGCCAAATAACTTTATAACCATGTAACATGCTTAAAAATAAAAATTCAACTACTGGAATTCTATAAATTACTAGTGTGCATGTTGTGTTGTTCAGTGAAATATTTATTGCTCCTCTTATTTTGGATACTACAAAATCGCCAATTAAAAGATAATATATCATTAATCATATTTTTATGTGTATGTCAGTGCAGTGTCCTGGGTCAGCCCCTGGTTCTTAAGTCATGTAGGTACTATTTACTCGTGGGCCTTAATTTTGCCATGCATTATTTCGCTTTGATTCGGGAGCAATATATGAATATATACATGATAAAAGTGAGTCTCGGTAAAAGTTTAAACTTATGATAAAAGGAGGAACTGAAAGGAACAAGAGAAATACATCCTTAATTTGATGGAACAAACGTTTTGAATTAGTAGTGGCCCACTTGGCCAGTCTTTCCTAGGTACTTACCAAATTCAGAGACAGTCGAAACAGCTGATCTCAATTTATCTATGAAAAGACTCGATTACTTGTCTTTAATGAAATGTTTTGTACAAATTCTATAATTCCTATATAACTCGGTAGAAATTTTATTTCTATGATTATGACAATATTTTTCAACGAAACGGTTGGGAAAAAACATTATTATTTAAAGTAACGTTAAGAAATCGAATATAACTTACCAAGGATATCAAACGACAGCAAAACTATAGTTAAAACAATCTTTCATGCAGCAGTATTTTATTTAAATAAATATAACATAGTAACCAAGAACACTAATAAACGTAAATAATTAGATATAAAAAAACCACTAATCACATAATTTTCATTTTAACAACAAACAGCACAGAACAAACAGGACGCAGAACCCACAACGCCACAGCAGATAAAAATATAAATAGGAGGAAAGGAATGAGGAACAAAAGGGCTTTTCGGGTGAATAACCAAGTAGTACCACATTATATCCTGATTGGATGAATTCAAAATTAAGATTATTTTTATCCAATGAAAACCGATTGACCAAAACCACTGGTTATCACTTTATTACACATTACAGCCGAAAAGCCCAACCAAAATTCGGCAGAAAACTCAGAACATATACAGAAAAGTCGCAAGTCACCCACCACATTCTGTGCCGCCGTAGAAACAAAACCTAGATAAATACCGTGTTGCTACTATGTTCTTGTTGGAAAATTCCTCGACCATTTATAAATGGTAGAATGAAAAATTGAAATAAACAGCAACAAAGGTAGTACGTTTCCAGTTCTCCTGCTTTAAGGAGGCCATAGACCACAGAACAGGCACAGACTGGCGGTATTTTCCTATTTGCAGGGCTGAAGTCATATGCCTTAAGCCCTTTCATTTCCTTTTATTTCTTATGGATTACAGTATGTCTTTCTCTCTTCTTATGTTGAATCTCTTCAGCTCATTTAAACTGTTTCCAAGGTTCCGTCCATTACTTATTATTATGTCAGTGATCCATACCATTGACCTAATGGGTAATATGGACACAGCCTAGATAAAGAGAGAGTGCACACCAAAATAAAGAGAGAGATGAAATAATACCCAGGTATTTTCCTAATTGCAGGGCTTAAGTCATATGACTTTAGCCCTTTCGTTTTTTTTTTTTTTATAGATTATGGTATGTCTTTCTCTTTTCTTATGTTGAATTTCTTCAGCTCATTTAAACTGTTTCCAAGGCTCTGTCCATTGTTTGTTATTAGATCAACAGAACGCATATAAGCATTCCTTACAGTCATACGGAAATGGCAGTATTTCTAGCAATTTCATTGGCCGTTTCAAGGCCACGGCATGGCGTGCTCATCAGATATCATTTTTAAAGGGGAATTCGGCACCGTGAAAATAAACAAACTATAATAAAGGGCAAGGAAAATAAACAAACTATAATAAAGGGCAAGGAAAATCTTACTAACGAACTAAAAAATACTTATTTAAAAAAAATAAAAAATTTGTGATTCGAACCCTGGACCTACCGCGTGCTATGCGAGTATCTTCTCTATCGTCTAACGAGTTCCTTGCTGACAAATGATTCCAAAAGGATTCAATACACTTTTACATGTCATGTAACTGCGCATGCCCTAAAACGGCCAATGAAATTGCTAGAAATACTGCCATTTGCGTATGACTGTAAGGAATGCTTATATGCCAACAGAACAACTGCACGTGACGTCATGTTTTTCAAGGTCGTTGCATGGAGGATAATCAAATAACAAATCATAACCTCACTTCAGTTCCTTATAATATAAGAATATCATTGTAATTATTTAATAACTTTAAATTTTAGTCTCCTTACATTTATTTTTAAGTAAAATGCTAAGTTTCCGTAATATCGTGGGTTGTGAAAGTAACGTGGCAAGAGACAGTGACAGTTTTTATAGAATTCCATCAGTCCTTGGTAATCATAAACAATACAATCAACTGGCATGTAATAATAATCATTATACATGATCAACACCAAATTTTCTGACACAGGGATACGTTCACAATAAAATATTACAACTAATAACCCAACTATTAAGTGACTAAATAACATTTGAGGTTATGGCCTCTTCTTTGTTTTACTTCCAAGCAAGTTAGCCACGCCCATAAGGTCATGTGACGCAGATGCTCTATGATTGATTTAATAGGTAATATGGAAGGAGCCTTGAGAGTGCATGCCAAAATAATGAGAGAAATGAAATAATACCCAAGTATTTCCCTATTTGCAGAGCTGAAGTCGTAGGACTTTAGCTCTTTCATTTCCTTTTTTTATGGATTACGATATATCTTTCTCTCTTATGTTGAATCTCTTCAGCTCATTTAAACTGCTTAAAATGCTCCGTACATTACTTATTATTAGGTCATGGATGTATGGATTACATCCACATAACCACAACATGTGCCCGTCTACCTATTTAAATATTTTTATTACTTTTATTTAAGTTCCAAAAAGTTATTTAATTACCTCAAACATTTAAATGCAGTACATTTTTTTTTTCAAATGATTGAACCAGTCAGTATCACAGAAATGACGATGACACACTCTACAATTACTATAAGCATATTTTTGCGCCACGAACGCATGGAAACATGTTTAAGATTTTGTTTGCTGTGGTTTCTGACTGTGACTTCAGGTATTTAAGTCGCAAAAATAGTTGTTTACATTTTGTGTCTGTTCGACATTTTGCAGTATATGTATTTTTCTAACCTGAAACCTGAATATATAATATAAAAAGTAAGCAATCATGGATCGTGAGCTGAGGATTTGCCTTATTTCTGAAATTTTTGATATTGACCCAAAATTAATTTATACTATAATATGGGACTTAACTTGTGCAAAAAAATATATTGCTTCCATTGATTAATATACCTATAAAATATATGCGACTATATTATTATTACGTTAATATGTAATTACTTCATAAAATAAACATATTATTTTGGGTACTATTTATTTACAAACCGAAATATAACCTGTAGGAAGGCTAGGGAACACATAAAATAATAATAACTGATATTACAAACAAAACAACTTTAATAAAACTCGCTAAAATCTAACAGTATTATCTTTTTTCACCATCACCTTATAATAATAATAGAGACTATGGAGTGTAGAGAAGGAGGAACGTCTCTTATGGACGGTACGTTCAAAATGTGGTCTGAATTCTGTAAGGTTTGAGATGTGGCGCTGATCGTATTATGGGATTGAGTCTGAAGTTAAACACTTGCTATATCTGAAAAAACTAGCTTCAGATTCTATAAACTAACGAAAACATAATATTATGTAGGTGTTGAAAAGAATTATACAGCGTAAAAAAATAATAAAAATAGTAAAAACAAAATCACGTAGAATACCTCCTCTAAATCAGCGCCACCTATTCTTCCATCGAAAATCCGATCACATTTTTTAACACGGAGACGTTTCTCCTTCTCTACACTCCATAATAGAGACCTAATCATATTCCTTCTCTCTCTAGTTAGCTGGCTTTAGGGTTATTTGCTCTACCAACTGCCGATATGGCGGGACATTTAAATTTAAAAAAATATTTCCCCTATAAACCTTACTTTTATACTCTCTTAAGCTGCCAAATAGAAATGTCAAGCACCCATCACCGACCGTAAACAGCAAACATCTCTAAGAGGCGTGGATTTGCACACATTTTTACCCACTCAAGGAATAAAGGCGAATCTGTTTTTGGATTGGGAAATCTATGTGTAATTTCCTTGCTTCCCCAGAAAGTTGACAGAATAATACATTAAGGACATGTTAAATTATATAATTAGACAAAAAAAAAAGTATTTTAAATGAGTTCTAGGAAGGTTAAACTTATAATTCTTCATTGCCTCGACACGGCACTATTATAATTAATTAAATTTATGAAGTAAATGTAATTACATAATTCACAGTATTCACACAATAAAAGCGAAAAGAAAATTAAATACTAACAACAAACGATTCTAACGAATGTCAAAGGCTGGTTTCAGACTTTAGAGAAGGAATGCGAAAGCTTCGGCAGTGCCTATGAGATTTTAATGGGTTGATTTATGTGAACTTGTGCACCAGTACGTCCACACTGAGAGAAATGTGTTGTTAAATGTTTACTCTAAATTTTAGTCTACACTGAAATAACAATGTTTCATTTTTTGAAATTAGGTAATCGAAAGACTAATTTGGAAGCATCTTGAAAATATTGAACTCCATGTTTCTGCTAATAACTGCAAATATTTGAAAAAAACGGTTGTAGGAAGAGATGATTAGGGGGGATAAAGCTGAAAAAAAAGCCAAAATAAAAAAGTTTTTATTTTGTAATGAGACTTTGTTATTTAAGAAAATGTTAATTCTTGTTCAATATTTTAAACAAAACAATTTTTTCACACAGCCTGCTGGGTACAACCTCCTAAAACGAGTGGAAATAAAACAATTTTTACTTATTCATCTTGTTCAGTCGCCACTGGATCTGTAGATGATATTCAGAATTAATATTTCAAAGATTCCCGAGTCTATTAAGAATATGCAGGATCTCAACACAAATTAAAAATTGAAACGAGAAAAATTTTTGAATTTATAATCATAGCTTAACATTTTTAATTGATATCTAATAGATTTGAAAGACAGAAATGATATTTGTAGGGGAAGCTGTTAATGAACTATGAAGGGAATAAGAACAGTTTCATTTAAAAAACAGCTGGTCATTATTAAAAGCCCTGTAAGTTTTATTGGGAATTACTGAACTTTTTTGCTTTTTTTGTTGAAATCATATAATTCCTGGACATCCATAAAAATGAAAATCAATCAATCAATCGGGTTTTGCATCTAGTAACTAAATGGAGAGAGAAAATACTAATCAATTCCTATAAATTGCATCAGTGTGTTCCAATGAAAAGGTCCATAATACAAATTGTCACACTAATAAGTTATAACATGATGTAAGAACAACATACCTATCTCATGGAAAGAAGATTTAGGGGAAGTAACAATTTTAGTATCTTGTTCTACAGGAGCAGCAATGGTGCTATCTGAAAGTAAGAAGTAAATTAATTAGAAATAAATTGAAGAAGGCATTTGGGGGAAAATTCACTAATGTACTGATAATTTTTTCATTTGAATTAAGATAGCTCAAAAAAATTTCAGTCAAACACCATTAGACAAAACTATTAGAAATTAATTTAGTAGATATTGAAATCTATCATACAACGGTTGTCACGGCACTTATGATAATTTTTTTTTTCAAATTTCAGCCTAAACAATATATAAGTAAAACCGAAAAATTTTGTTTTTTTTTTATAATCATTGTCATTCTACTTTTAATAATTAACTGTGATACATTTTATAATTTAGGCCTTCCAATTCATGGTATCTGACCAAATAACACTATTCCAAATGGTCAAATACATTTGTAGGCAGACTTATCCTTCGGGGCTTGCTGTCCCTAAGAATACCTTTTTGTTTGTAAGTACAAATTATCTAATTATTTTCAATAGAAAACCAAGTCTTTTTACAGTAATATTGTAATAAGTTTTCTACAGTATTGGGCAAAAAATAGAATTTCATATTGCAGTTGTACTGAGATGAGAACATTTGTCAGGGCAGTTGGTTAGCTGATTGTAATACCTCCCAGTTTGAATATGAACAAGTTTATTTAGCAACAAGCTATACTGTGAACAACAAAAGTTAAAGTGTGTAAAGCATAATTTACAAACTCACTAACACAGATGAATCTGTATAACATGCAGAATATTATAAATAGTTTACATAGGATAATGACCAGGCACAAATAATAAAAACATTAACAATATTTTTGTTATTTTACTACACCAAATAGATTAATTTCTACATGCAGACATACAGACATTTAGCATAAAAAAAATGAGACCATTTCCTTAAGCTCTGCACAAATTAATAAATTTAAGCCACAGCAAAAAAAATCTTTTTTTATAGTGAAATGCATTTTTTCGTAACAGCTAGCAACCCTCAAACACGCAATTGAATATCTAAGGACATTGCATGGGCACCCCATAATAAACTTATTTGCAACCCTGGTTGCCTTAACAATGGTATATTATTATGAATAACAGAACTGCTCATTGTGCTCGTATGAGGTTATTTAAAAACTATCATTATTGTTTAGTTACTGAGTAATTCTTACTTTGTAAATATTACTTACCAGAAATAACACCAACTTTTCTAAGTGGTTCCTCACAACTAACATCAGCTGAAATATCTTGCACTAATAAATGCTTCAAATTTTCAGGAGAAATAGTGGGAACTGCCTGTTCAAATAAATGTTTCCGGGTTCCACTACCTTGCGAGATATATTTTTTTTCAAAATGGTTCTCACATACTTTATAATTTTTATGCAAAACATCCAAACTTTTGTCAAGCAAATCACCTCGGTTACAAGCTTTCAACCACGATTTAGTTCTGAAAATAGAAATAATTGTTATTCTAATATACTATAAGAGATACATTTCAATCTCTTGAATTTTCATACATCATAATGAAGTCTTTATTATTCAAATTTGATGAATTTCAGAGAAAATGCAATAATAGCTAAAACCCTTAGGTCACACTGTTTGATGACATGTGAAAATTAAGTTTATCTATCTATCTATAGTATCTAATCTATTATTAATATTTTGTCAGTTCTACACCATTATTATTATTTTTTTTACATACCTTAAAGGATCTTTCGGAAAGGAGAATAGGGATATATTTCCACCAGTCTTCGACGAACATCCACAAAAACGCAAACAGTCCCTCCTTTACGATACATTTTTATAATAACAAAGCAACACAACACAGATAATCTCTAAATAATTAAACACCACGCAAACGAAGAAAAAGCTCACAAATCTAAACATAAACAAATACGATAAACGAACAAACGTAAACACAAAAGTGAGGTTAATCGAAATACAATTTAAAAAATGGCAATTCCACACATGCGCATACAAATTTCGTTTAGGCGGGAAGGCTTGCTTTTGCCTCAAGCTGCTTTCTTTCACCCAAGAAATCAGATTTTGATTCAAAAAGCACCAAGAACAATACAGTATTTGTTCACTCAACTTCTATTGGTTGTTTTCGGATCCAAACGTATGATTCTCTGATTAGAGTCGAAAGAAAGCGTATAGTAAGATACCATAGACTAAAATAATATTAGAATGCACTTAGACAACTGCCCATTCAATTCACAGAACAGAAAAAAAGAATTCAATTTTTAAGATAAATCGTCTAAATTTATAATAAATGTTGGCCCCAGACACGGTTCATAAACAAAACGGTTGTCGCATTTAATACAATTATGGTGGGGAAAAACGTCAATGACGTCACAAAGGACATTTTCGCTTTTCATTCGAAGTGTCTATTTTTGCATTTGTGTTATTTTAAGTTTTTAATATTGGTTTTTCTTCGAGTTCTTTGTTTAGACTTTAATTGTTTCACCAAGATATAAGCGATTATTACGTTTTAACGATGGAGAGGGCCCTTTGTGACGTTTCGCGATCTGATAGGCTAGAGCGTGAATGCGGTAACCGTTTAGTTTATAAACCGTTGGCCGTTCCCGTTTGCATATAAGCATCCTTTACAGTCATACGGAAATGGCAGTATTTCTAGCAATTGCATGGCGTGCTCATCAGATATCATTTTTAAAGGGGAATTCGGCATCGTGAAAATAGACAAACTATAATAAAGGGCAAGGAAAATAAACAAACTATAATAAAGGGCAAGGAAAATCTTACTAACGAACTAAAAAATACTTATTTAAAAAAAATTAATGTTTGTGATTCGAACGCTGGACCTACCGCGTGCTAAGCGAGTATCTTCTCTATCGTCTAACGTGTTCATTAATGACAAGCGATTCCAAAAGGATTTAATACACTTAGACATGTCATGTAACTGCGCATGTCCTGCGGCTATCTTAAAACGGCCAATGAAATTGCGATTAATACTTCCATTGTCGTAGGACTGTAAGGAATGCTTATATGCTTCCCGCATCTAACCCTACTACGTCCGTAAAGGAGTAAGTTAAATACCTTTTTAACTTTTGACAAATAGAACTTATGGCGGGAATACGTCATCTATATACCTGATTTGAAGTACCGTACATTGGTATGCTTTTGTTTAGAACTTTAAAGTTTATGAATTAAGTTAATTTTATATACTTGTTTGTTATTTAATAGTGTTTTAATAATTAATAGAACACTATAAATGATTCATAATGAAAATATCTGAGGAATAGAAATATTAATCATTGAATAAACTGCGTACACCTATTTATTTGGCGTTACGTTTTGTGTATTATCAAAATAAAAACTACTATCATTAAATTTTATGTTGATTATAAATTATCACTAATTTTCTTTAACAAATCTTCACATGTTAAAACATGTTTTGGCATGGTTTTTAAAATATGTTTGTCTGTTATTTGATGATTATTTACTCCCCACTTGATCTCTGGGAACGCCAAAGCGATTTTAATGAAATTTTGCAAATAGTTTTGAGTAAGACGAAAATATAAAATTGTGTTTATAAAGGTGGTTTAAGAATGCCATACAACCAGTTTGAAAATGTTATAATTTCTAATATTTCTGGCATGTTCCAGTTCTTTAATTATGATTTCCGATAAAACAGAGATTTTCACATGTTATTGCTAATATATACAGGGTGATCCTTAAGTATATGCATCGAAAAATTCCGGAAATGATATTTTGTCAATAAATTTATTTGAGATACAGCAAGTCGATTTAAAAAAATGCACTAAATGTTTCTAAAAGTACTCTGTACTCTTTATGCACAGCAAGTTTGATAAAAAATCTTGTTTTTTTTTTTTTTTTAAATCAACACACTATCTCCGAAATGAAGCAATTATGGGCAAAACTTTATTTAGCCTTTCATCTCAAAATAGGACAGTGGCTTAATAGTCAAAGGGAGAAAAATATGTTATAAAATGCCACAAATAAATAACTAGAGACAATATCTCAAAATACATAGGTCAGGAATCATTTTCCTGAAATTTCTCGGTGTACTTATAAGGATCGCTTTGTCCTGTAACCAAGCACTGACTTCAGTTTTGTAAATAACCCATAGTCCTTCATAAATATTATGTAAAAGAAGGAAAAGGAAAACTAAATGTACCTATCCTATTTCACCAATTAAATATTTAGGAAATATTACCAAAATAACTTGTATACCAATATATAAAATTGCCAAATAGTTTAGAAATCAATCGAATTTAATTATTAACCATAACACATTACACTTATTCCTCTTCTAATTGACTAGTAACAAATTTT
>JANEYF010004461.1:0-72500 GCA_029963845.1 Rhamnusium bicolor
TCAGAGCTGAGATCTTGCAGATTACATCAATGCAAACAATTTTTTAAAAACAATGAAATCAAAAATGGCGGACGTTTTCAAAAATTATAAATTTTTAAGAGTATTTGAAATAATTCTTTTTTTATTTTTTTGGCTTTATTATAAAAGTAATATAAAAATACTGAAAGCAGTAGACTTCTTTATTACAATTTTAGTGAAAGATTGAAGAAACACGGAATCAAGTTTTTTTATCCTTTATTTTGACTGACAGCTTTTATTATTCTTGAATTGAAAACATAGAACTGTGAATTTTGGGACGAATTCATCCTGAATTTCTGAAAAAGAAATTGGATGAAGATAAATGTAACGAAACGTACCGAACCTATCTTATAAAAATGAAATATTAAATACATAAATAATAGTTATTAATGTACAGAGATTATTATGTGATTTATAATAATCGAGGACGTTGCCAGGCAACGTCCGAGATGGTCTCATAATAATCGAGTTACATTCAAAGGTTTATCGTATCATTGACAACGATGACGTGAAAAAATCAACAACTTTGGTTGTCATTTTAGCGTGCCATAAAAATTAAGATAGTCTTAATTACGACAAACTTTGGCGAAATCATGGAAGATATTGATATTCCTGAAAAATATACTTGCTGCTGCTAACACTGTGAGATTAGATTTGCTTCCGGATAAATCAAAAATCCATTACCAAAAAGAATATCTTCAGTTTTGTGAGTGGTGAGATAGAGAACAGGTTCAAGGTGCTAGAGAAATGGTAAAATTTGATTATTCTGTGAAACTCTCAAATCAATACTCCCCGTCATCTTTGTGGTCTAAATATTCTATGTTACGAGGCTTGTTTGGAGTTGAAGGAAAGAGTGGAAATCGACAAGTATGGCGCTTTGATACGATTCATTAAGAAAAAAATGTGGGATATAGAGTTAAAAAATCGGAAGTATTCACGAAAGAGCAGGTTAGTGAATTTGTACTGCCCCAGACGAGACATTTTTAATGATGAAACTAGCTTTTTTAATTGGAATTGGCGGAGCTTGTAGAACCAATGAATTAACGAAAATGTCCATAAAAAATGTTGAAATTCTAGAGGGCATGCTAGTAATCACAATTCCTGACTCAAAAACCCACAAGAAAAGGTTGTTTGCGGTGACATCTGACGGAGACGTTAATCCTGTGGCTTTATTTAAAAAATATAAAGCATTACTTCCAACTCATACTACTCCGCATAAAAGATTGTTCTTATCATATAGAAACGGAAAATGCACCGTTCAGCCTTTCTTTTCTAGAATACCTGAGAAAATTGCTATGTATCTCAAACTTGAAAATCCAACTATGTATACTGGTCATTGTGTTAGAAGATCCTCAGCAACTTTTCTTGTTAATGCTGGTGGAGACATATTATATTTAGAACAACTTGGTAGTTGGGAATCGAGCAATGTTGCAAGAGGTTATTTGGAAGATAAGTTGAGTAAGAAGGTTTTCATTGCGCGAAAAATTCAAGTTGGAGACGTTTCTGTAAACACTGTATCATGTTCTAAAGAGACTATCGAACTGAAGAAGAATGTTGCTAGGCAAGATTCAGTGGACATGCCCATCATTTTGGACAATAATGGTGTATCAGGTGTATCTATCAAATTTGAAAACTGTCAAAATATTCACGTCAATGTTCATAAATAATAGCTATAAAATAAAATTCGTATCTAGGGTATTATGATATGGTAACTAACGTATTATATATTGTAACTAACGTATTATGTGCTACTAAGTTATTGTGAAGTTGTTGTATGTTATGATATTAATAATTATCAATAAAGATTTAACTGAAAGGAACCTTAATTTTCAATGATACGATAAAATAAATAAAACACATTAAGCTTAGTGCTGAATCTCTACATTGGAAATGTTCGACGTGACCATCATTATTCTCTATTATAAACTGTATTCGTTTTCTGAACAATCCCACTGATTTGTTTACCATCTCTTGGGGAATTTGATGAAAACAGTTCGTAATTGTTTCTTGGAGATGATTGATAGTGACCATTCACATTCAAAACATACTGATATCCCGATCTACGGTAAGAAGAATCGCTAAAAAACATCCCAATTTGAAAATATTTGTAAAATTAACTGCATACACTGATTCGTATGCTGTATAACAGTCTGGGCAATCTAATCCGCTATATCCCATACAAATGTCAGTTTTTTCTTTTGCATTGACCAAAAGTCTGCCTACATTTTTGTTCGAAATAAATTATAATATTGAATTTTGAAAAGGTATTGCTTATTGAATTGGAAAGGTGACCTGCTATGGTATTGAAAAATATATTTTGTCTTTTCCTACATTTATTAAAAGGATACCTTTTGTTTTTTGTGAATTAATTTATTTATTATACAGGGTGTCTCGCCAGGAACTGCATCGACCGATATAAGGGAAAAGCACGCAACAGAAAATTTTGAAAATTTAGAGAATTACTAATGGTGGTGTGGGCAATCCAACTTAAAATAATTACAAGCATCTAGCACTTCCGGTTATACCGGCAGTCGATAAAAACTTGCTTATTTTAAATAGAATACCCTATATATTTTAGGGTTTTCAAAAAGAGGAAAAAATTCTGAGTCAAAGACATGGATACCCTATGCCTAAACCCAGCCGTTTCAGAGATTTTAAAAAAATTTTGACATGTAGTGATTTACAATAACCTTAACTTTCTTAGTGTAAAAGATATTTATTTGTGGCATGCAGAAAGACCATAAGGTGAGCTACGCTTTACAGTTTAAAGAAATTCAATAGTAGTATACCACGTGTTCCATTTTTCACGTTGCATTTTGTAAAATTCAAACCGCGAAAACTTGCTTAAGTCAAATGGAACACCCTAATTTCTTTACATCAAGTTGTGTATAATTAAATTTCTTTTTTTCTGATATAAGCATTGTAGGAGTTTAAGTAACAATTTTTTTGAAATATTTGCGATTTTCTTAGAAATTCAAGAATTTTTAGTAAACATTTTATCAAATTAGCCATGATTAGAAACAATCAGTAATGTCAGTCATTCTCTTATGTCAAAAAATGCCACCGCGTTTAAATTACGCCCACGAAGACGTTTTAAATTTGTTTATTATTTATGGAGAATGTGATAAAGTAATATCAAGAACTTGTAGTACATTTGCTACTTGATATCCACAAAAACGGAAAACGTCACCAAACACTGTAAAACGCATACTGGATAATTTTAAAAACTATGGCTCTGCCAAGGTAAGAATTCAAAAGTGGAAGTCTATTGTTGATGACGAAAACGTAGAAATTGCAATTCTGTTATATTTTCATGCATTTCCAATGATGTCATTAAGACAAGCTGCTCTGGAATCGGGACTATGCAAGGATTCATTTCACAGAATATTAATTAAATATTTCACATAAAAAAAAAACAAAAAAAATTAACTATACATATTAGCAGAAGAAGAAATCTTTAAACTGTTTAAATTTTCCTGATAAAATTATAATGCCACCACTCTATCGTTTGTTATGGCACAGTCAACACTAAACTGCCAACTTTCTTGAAAATTTCGCTCCCTGAACACATGAGGATTCGAGTCACTCCAATAATGCGAATTGTGTCGATTAAAAAAGTTCAATTTTTGGTAAATTTAGCTTCATTTGACCGTATAATATTTCCCAAATAATAATTGTCACCTACAGACCTTATTAGAATAAATTCACAAATTTTCTCTTCTTAGGAAATCTGTTTCTTTTAATCATTGAACCATTTGGAACGAAAACGGGTGAAATTTATGTTTAATTAAAATTCTGTGAACTGCATCCTTCCATAGTCCTGATTCCAGAGCAGCTTATCTTAATGACATCATTGGAAATGGATGAAAATATCCCAGAATTGCTATTTCTACGTTTTCATCAACAATAGGCTTCCGCTATTGAATTCTTGCCTTGACAGAGCCATAGTTTTTAAAATTATCCAGTATGCGTTTTACAGTGTTTGGTGACGGTTTTCGTTCCTGGTGAGACACCCTGTATATATTTTGAGGATACGTGTTTCATTCTTATTATTTTTTAAATGCTGAATTTTCTTAGTAACTTTCGTTTCTAATTCTTAGTTGTTATTAATTGCATCAGAAGTTACATAGGCCAATAAAAATAACATTTGCTAAAGTAAACTTTTCCATATAACAGAGATACTCGATGTAACATCGCTTCCAAATATATTGAATTACCATTTCTATTGGACCCCGAATATGTACAGTATAGCGAAAAAGCAAAGAATTTAATAAAGTTTGATTTAGCTCTTGAAAAACACAATAAAAAGAAAATCGAAACCACCGTGGAAGAAATAAGTGCGGACCTAATTTAGTGTAAGATTAAGTAAGATAGGGTTACTTGTTTGTATTCAGCCCAATTAAATTAATAGAACTTGGAAAAGGCTGCTCTAATAATATTTGATTACACCATAACTTCCTTCTAAAATTGGATATAATAATAATAGGGGAAAATATTTACTTTAACGTAAGGCAAAATTGTTTGTTGTTTTTAGGGGTTAGGTAATATAGTTTAATTTTTTTTGGATTTCTGTGTATGCTGTACAAGGTAATTGTGCATCGAAAAGCACTTAGACAATCTACCATAGTGTCATGGGCGTGGCTAGAAAATTTTCCAGGTTGGGGGGCAAAAGTAATACGCACATTATTGTGACATTTTTTGTTGAAAAAACATATGCAGCCTCTATTCAGGAAGTTAAAACCACTCTTATTGGAACGCCCTTCTTCGCATCATTATGGGATGAGTATTTAGAATAAATTTCAGCAACTTGTTGATTATTATACATATTATACATATTTTCTCTCAAAAGAAATTAACAAAAGAATCCTGAAGGGGTTGGAAACTTTGATGTGAAGATAACACTGGCATTATTTTCCACAAAACACCATATACCGCACTCGACGCACGTTTCGCCAACCAAGTTGGCATCATTTAGAGATGATTAAAACTGTTTTGATATTTTGTGGAAAACTACGTTATTGTTATTAGTAAAAAAAATATACATATTAAAAAAGTGGGACAACCCATTCATATTCTCTTTCGAATAACCTGGAAAATTAAACAAATTTTGTGACTTCCATGGATTTTCATTGACTTCCGCTGTGATAAATACTATTCATCGTGGTTTGTCCCAAAGTCCAAAGTAACCAAAATGTTAAAATTGCATCCTAAACAGTGTTGATTTTTACACATACTTAATATCTACATATAAGACTAATCGAAATATCAAAACTAAATATTTTTTTTACTATGCAGAGGTGACTTAATGTTCTATTAAAAAACTAATAGTTTAGATGTTCAGCCAGAGTTATTTTTAAAATAACTAGAATTGTGCCGATTTTTAAAAAAGGAGATCCTAACACTCCTGATAACTTTCGCCCCATATCCATTATACCAGTGTTTGGCAAAATCATTGAAATAATTTAAAAAAATAAGATAATGAAATTTTTTGAGAGCATTATTGCATAAATATCAATTCGACGTTAGAAAAAAGTGTTCCACGACAGATGCCATCTTTGAAGTGAGTGATATTGAGGAAGGAGCCTGTACAGTAGTTACGTTGGTCGATCTCAGCAAGGCCTTTGACTGTATCTTTAACAACTTAGCTTTTATGACATTAGAGGGTTACCTTTCAAGTTGTTGGAGACGTATTTAAGAGAACGTCAACAGTGTGTTACTTATGATAATAATGTAATATCTAAATTTAAGGCATTAGATCATGGAGTACCTCAAGGATATATCTTGGGGCCTTTATTATTTATTATATTCATTAATGATTTATATTTTTATCTATTCCTAAATAAAGTTGTTATGTATGCTGACGATGCTACCCTAATTACTAAGAACAAAAAAATTTATGATTTTCAATTTATGATAAATGAAACTCAGAATCTTGCTGAACATTGGTATAATTATAATATACTTAAACTCAACAGGGACAAAACCTAAAAATTAATTTTCTCTTCAAATAATGCTGTAGTTGAAGGTAAATATGTAAAACTTCTTGGCATTATTTTAGATGATTCACTAAATTGATCTGCTGATATTACACAGCTTTGTAACAAAACATCTTGATACATATTTCTAAAAAAATTGGTGAATGTTGAAACATTATTAATGCTTATCACGCACTTCTTATTCAGTCACATTTTAGCTATGGTATTATCCTGTAGGGTAACACTACTGATGCTGGAAAAGTTTTTGTGTTACAAAGAAGATGTATGAGAACAATTGCTGGTGTTCATCCATTACAGCATTGTAGACCTTTTTTAATCAATTTAGAATAATGCCAATTCCATCGACATATGTTTATTACAGTCTCATGCAAATACATTGCAATAAATATTATTTTTCTACACATGGTTACAATACTAGATCGACAAATCAATCACAAACAACTAGTTTTTGTCTAATAAAATCGGCAAGAAATTCACTAGACTTAAAACTATATAATAAGTTACCAAATAGTTTTAAGACACTTGATCCTAACAAATTTAAAATTAAGGTGAAAACCATATACTAAAACATTGCTTTTATTTAATAAATTATTACATAATCATAATGTTAATTATAATAACGTTCAAATATTAGATTTTGAAATCAATACACGTAGTTTTTTGGAAATGTGTCACATTTTCAAAAACCAAATACTATTAATGCCAGAAAACATATTGACAACTTAAGCATAATTTATACTTACTTACTACATTTCAACCATAATGTCCACATTGATGAGAACACCCTGTATAGTACGGAATAATAATTAATGTCCTTAAATATAACATCTAGTTGTTGGCATCTACTGTCATTGTTCTTTTGTTTCACTCTAACAAGTTTTTATATCCAAATTCTTTTTATGTGGTTTTTTTCTTCATAAAAATACACATGATGTCTGTTATAACTCTAAGAATTTAAATGAATATGGATCCGTAGTCATCCATTCATAATGTTATTTTTACACAGTAGTGGTAGTACATTATCAACAGTTAATTATTAGTGTTTTTTTTTTCTACAATTCATCAAGATTTTGTAGTTTTTTAATGAATGTAACTTTAACTTTAACCTCACTTTCGTAAGTACTTTTAACATTTTACATAACTTAGTTTAATTAATTATTATTTATTGTAGAGTTCCTGATGAAGAAACAACAAAGGTTTCGAAAGCTTAAGTACAAAAAAGTGTTCTCTTTTCTTATCTGTCACATGACTGCAATCCCCGTTTAAAAATTAAAATATTTATATATTTTATATATATATATATATATATATATATATATATATATATATATATATATATATATATATATATATATATATATATATATATATATATATATATATATATATGTATATATATATTATTAAATTGTGTTATTTAGGTAAAAACTCACTAAAACAAGTACAAATACCATCAGGATATACACAGTTACTCAACGAGAAATAATACAAAGCTCAGTCCAGAAATTGTAAAATTAAAGAAATGCCAAAATAGCTCAGATTTCATGGGATTCAAATTTTTTATCTGCTACCAGAATCCGTAAGATCTCACGAAATAAATTTACTTAAGTCTAGACTAAAACAATATCTAATATGTAAATGTTTTTATACTTATGAGGAATTCATAAATAATAATTTTTCTGATTTGTGATATTTTTAAAATAGTTCTTCTTTATTTAAATTGTGATGTGACTTACACTTTATATTATTGTTGTTTTTTGATTCATTGTACATACTTGCAGTTTTTATTATCTTTTTATATTTTTATATTTTATAGTTTTTGCGTTTTTTTTTTAAATCTATGTTTTTGTATATATTTATAATAATTATTACTGTAACATTTAAAATGTTTGTAGTTTGTATTAGTATTATTTGTAATCTTACATATAAGATTTTTATTTGTATTTTCATATCATTTTCGGGCGTGTTATAAATATTTTATGTAACGTAGTCAAATAAATGTCTATCTCACAATCCATCTATCGGTGTATCTATCTATTAAAATCGAATAATAACAAAAATTGGTGGAAAAGTACGATAAATGACTGGTTAAATTTATCTTTTAAATAAGATATTTAAATCATTTTCCTGGTCTGAGGTGTGATTTTTATCGCCAGTAGAAAGTCGCACACATTTTTTTTCTTGAAGTCTTTTAAAGTTATTATTACCAAATATAGAGATTAAAGATATACCTATCATAAATTTCATTTTTATCGCTCGTCTTTCGAAACGGATATTGAAAATGTGCGAAGTCATTCAAATTCAGTTCGCATCGTGGCCAAAAATCGTTGTAATGGAAAAACTCATTGATATCTATTTTCTGTTCGTTTTCTAGCACACCGAATCAGTTACTCATATCAGACACGATGTGATTTGTATATATATGGAATGGAAATGTAAAGCCTGAAGTTAAAATATTCGATGCTGCCAAAAAATTAATGATAAATCATTTTACTTTTGCACAATTATGTTAGTAAACAGAGTTTACCATGAGAAAAACAAGTGAAGAATTAAAATTAAACAATGTATTCGGAGAGTGGAGGGAACAAATTCATTAAAATTGAAACAATTTCTTTTAGAAAGAATCTCGGACAGGTTTTATAAAAATACACATTTTCATATTGAATTCATTTTCCGACAATCATTTTTGAGTAATCATCAAAAAAATTTTTTAAATGACAACCCCTATTTTTTCTGGATTTTGATAGATCCTTTAATAGCCGAAATGCATGAAAGTGTTGTCACATTACATGAGAAAATTCTCGACCAATATACAATTGAAAATTAGAGAAGTTAAATTTTATTATTAACAAAAAAGCTTTGTTAAGTAAATAGAATTACTAAAGTAAATTGGTTTCCTGACGATAGGCACGCGTTTATACAAATTCTTCTTGTACATTTTGAAAGACTTCTTGGCTAATTCAGCGTGTTTCATCTCTAATTAGATTTTTAAGTCCTCTAAATTTTGTAGTTTGTTGACTGTAAGATCTGGTGACCTTGAGGGCCATTATATCGGTCTCCGCCTGCCAATTCACTTCTAGGAAAGCAGTTGTTCAGAAAATTGCGTACAGGACCCGCTAAGTGAGGGGTAGGCCATCTTGTTTATAGCATTATTATATTGTATATAGCATTATTTTTGTTATATATATACCCAACTCAATTAAAGCACCCTATTATAATCAATTTTTTTGAAAGTTTTGAGGGACTTGATTATCTCACGGGCAATAAGATATATCTCATTGGAGACTTTAATGTACCTGAGTATAAACAAAGTTTAGAAAATGGCAACAGCAGCACTGCTCGTACTCTAGCTCTTCAAGCATTTTTACACTTTTTTGACCTGGTTCAGGTAAATAATATAAATAATTGTAATAATCGTTTCCTTGATCTGGTTATTACGAACCACTCGTGTTATGTAAGTAAATCTGAGGATGTCTTATTAAAAGAGGATGCTTATCATCCTGCTCTTGAAATTAGTTTTTCTACTTTAAATAATTCAACCAGTAACACGTTCATTAAGAAGGCGGAAATTTTCAATTTTCGCAAAGCTAATTATTTTCTATTGTATGAAAGTATACTAAACTATGATTGGTCTTACTTACGTAATATTGAAGATATAAACATTGCCTGTGAGAAGTTTTACAACTCATTTAACAACATTTTAGTTACATGTGTTCCTAAATACATCCCTAGCAATAAAAGTAAAAAGTATCCTCCTTGGTTTAATGCAAAAATTATAAGGGATATAAAAACTAAATTTTGATTGTGGCAGTGCTACAATAAAACTGGTGATTTATACATCTATAGTCAATTTAAAGATATTAGGACCATAATCAATAGAGATATTGACCTTGCACATAAAAAACTACCTGAGGAATATAGAACTTAATGTGAAAAATGACGTAAAATCATTTTGGGGATATATTCATTCAAAAACAGGTACATCGAGTATTCCAAACAATTTAATCTACAACGATGAACATTTAAACTCTATGGAAGCTATTGTCAATGGCTTTTCCAGCCAATTTAGTACTGCGTTTACTCAACCATCCGAGGTTCTGAACGATAATTTAGATATTAGAAATTATAATTATCAAAATTTGCATTTTAATAATTTTAACTCAAGTGATGTTCTAACTGCCTTGTTAAAACTAAAGCCGAAATTTACCAAAGGTCCAGATGGAATTCCGGCATTTATTATTCGAGATTGTGCTTATGCCCTGGTAGAACCTCTTACTTTGTTGTTTAATTTATCATTGCGTACTTGTATAATTCCGGATATTTGGAAAAGGTCACGAATTTGTCCTGTATTTAAAAAAGGTGATAAAGGCAATGTCGAGAACTACAGGCCGATAACAATAATATGTAATTTTGCAAAAAGTTCTAGAAATTGCTCTACATGATGCATTGTACTTGCATGTTCAGGGACAGATTTCTATCCATCAACATGGATTCATGAGGAGTAGATCAACAACAACGAATCTGTTTTGTGTAACTCAATTTATTGCTGAACATGTTGATATGAATATTCAGGTTGATGTGCTTTATACTGACTTCTCTAAAGCCTTTGACAGGTTAGATCATGGAATTTTACTTCAAAAGCTTGGGAGCGTGGGATTATCCTTACCGTTACTTGAACTATTTAAATCATATTTGTCCGAAAGAAAACAATATGTCGAATGTCGTGGTTTTGCTTCCAAAGATATTTCTGTCACGTTAGGAGTGCCCCAAGGTTCCATCCTTGGGCCACTCCTGTTTATAATATTCATCAATGATATTGTAAATAATCTAGATGTAAATTACTTGTTGTACGCTGATGATGTAAAAATTTTCTGCCCTATTAATGACGTATCAGACTGTACGAACCTGCAAAGCAACCTGAATAATTTGAATGAGTGGTGTATATCGAATAATCTTCCTCTGAATGCTTCAAAGTGCAATGTTATGACCTTTTCTAGGAAACATTTTCCCATCCGATATCAATATAAATTAGATAATGTTACCTTAAATCGGCCCGAATCAATCAAGGACTTAGGAGTCATATTTGATAGCGAACTCTCTTTCAATCTTCATATTAATCAAGTTATTAAAACATCTTACAGAAGCCTAGGTTTTGTTATCAGAAACTCTCAAGGATTCTCTGATCCAGCAGTACTAATGCTTCTTTTTAATGCACTTGTAAAATCTAGGCTGGAATATGCTGCTATAATATGGCAGCCGGGATACAATGTCTATACTGAAAGCTTGGAAAATGTACAAAGGCGTTTCTTGAAATACCTTTCTTTTAAATTAGACGGTCAATACCCACCTGTTGGAATACCTCAAAATCACTTACTTAATAGATTTTCAGTATTAACTCTGCATGATCGCAGAAGAACACAGGCCTTAATTTTTCTAAATAAATTAATAAATAATAAAATTGATTGTCCACAACTCTTGGAACAACTTAGTTTTCGTGTGCCTAGAGTTGAAACTCGTGTTGGCAGTACTTTTTATCTCGCCGTACCACGAACTAATTTATTGAAATTTTCCCCCCTACATTTTATGTGTGAAAATTGTAATAACGTGCAAGATAGAATCGACATATTTAATTGTTCTCATAGTTGTTTAAAAAAAGGTGTATGTGTCTAGCTGAGTTTAATTTCTGTTTTCATTTTGTGTCATATTTGAATTGTTAAATTTTATGTTTTTCTTTTTCTTTGTTACTTTTAGTTATTAGTGTATTATGTATTGTGTATAATTACTGTTGTATTTTCCCATCCTGTAATTGGTTTAAGTACTGTTGGATGGTGTATGCTAAAATAAAATAAAAATAAAATAAAATAAAAATTATCTGGAAGACCAGGATCATCCTCGTTCTGGAAAATTACTGCAGGTGTAGGTGCAAGGGCATTTGGCAATACTCAAAATATCTTTCCTCTGTGAGTGGTCCTTCAAAGGAGAAAGAACATAATGTTTGTCGCCTATTTCTGCCCACATATTTAATTTCTGCGGATTTTGAGTATGTACTCTCCCATGAGAAATCATCTTTAATTATCACTACATGTGATGGCAGTTTCTATGTATAATGAGAAATTTCTAGGGCTGTTTATACTGCAGCAGATTGTTGCTCCATACGACGTACCCTTTTAATAATACTATTAATTGATCTTTGATGTTTCAATCGCATCCTAGAGCCTCCAGGGATTTTAAAGATTTAGAAGATAGCGGTAGTTTTCTAATCGGCCTTTAATTAAAAAAAAACTTAATTGTTAATCTTCGAGAACAGTTATGACAAGTTAACAATATACTATTTCTGATAAAAATCAATGCCTCAGTTGTAGCAGAGACAAGGTGTAATTGTAAATTAGTTGTAGTGAAACAAACATACAACACAACTGTGCACCATAGTCTCTAAGTGTCATTAAGTATGCGTTTGTGGTCCCCAAAAACCAACGTAGACACCCTATATTGCACTTGCTAATGATACAGTAGATGCATTAGAGTCGGTGAACCATTCTTAAGATTGTGTTTAGTATTCAAAGAGCGTTTTCAAGGGGAGAGAGTTGAAAAAAGTCGACAGCTATTTTCTTCCCTAATGCACTGTAAGGTCATTGGCTGGTTACTTACAGGGGATGATTTGCTGAATGCCTCGATAGATTATATTGCTCGATTAAGTATGGACGTTTAAGGTATTAATTGTCGCAGAGGTGTAATGGGTAATTTTTAACGATGATCCATAATGTGTATTATAAAGTGTTGATTGTTCCTAATTGATTAAATTTCAAGGATGTTTTGTAAAACTGATACGTTGATTAGTATTTGGTAAAAACTGATTCTTTTTTTAATGTTTGAATTATCAGATGAAGTTACATTGTTTGCAAAGCAGATATGGCTGGATTTAGAAATTAAATATCTTTACCGTAAACGAAGCATACTACAAGTTAAATAATTTGGAATACAAATAATTGTGTGCCTTCAGAGGAACATATTTTTATCAATTAACACTGAATTTATTAAGAACTTAAAAGTAGTAAAAGTAGTACGTCAAAAAAAAAGTGTTCCTCAGGAAGTTCTCACCATTGTAGAAAATTATTCCTCACAGTCACTTGATAAAGAAGAAATTGATCTCCTTAATAAGGGATTAAGTTTTGCTTTACCTGCCTTTAAAAGTATTCTAGATGAGGCTGTTGCAGTGTTGAAAGTTAAATTCAATACTTTCCTGACTCCTGTAAAGGATTTGTCAGAGAAGTTCAAATCTTCATGAATATTGTCACTAAAGTAAATAGAAAGTCAGAATTCACAAAGAATAGAAAATTACCAAACAATTGAACGAAGAAGATTGTTTTTACTTAAAATCTGACAAGGGTAATAAGGATGTTATTTTAGATAACGAGGCCTATTATAAAAGGGTAGACAACTTGATTAGTAATGGTCCTCATAAGAAAATTTTTAGAAATCCGTTACCCAAAATGATTATTGAAGTAATAAATGCAATTAAATCCTCTAACAATCTCATTACTCCAGATTTAAATAGCAGGTTACATGTATCTAATCTAGGTATATATAGATTGTACTGCTTGCCTAGAATATATAAACCAGGAAAGCCCATTGATTCAGCAATAAGATCGCCGATTACCACCTAATAAAATGGTTAAAAGAGGAGTTCGAAAGTGTGCCTATTACTCCATCTAGTTTTTCTGTGATTAATTCTAATGATTCCATTAATAAGGCCAAAAATATTCAGTTCTCAATGGTCCAATACCGTATCTTGGAGTACCTTGAGTATTTACTCGAATCAAACAAGCTCTGTCAAGATGCAGTAAAAAAAATATATTCAACTCACTAAACTTTGCATGAAACAAAATTACTTTCCATTGAATGATAATTTGTTCGAACAGTATAAAGGGACAGCAATGAGTGACTCATTGCCAGTCTCTTTGTGAAGAGATTCACAACAGAAGCAAAAGAAGAATTCGTGTATTTTCCCAGGATTGGCTTATTTATGAAGATGTTATTTTTGCAGTGTTTAATTCAAGTTACTGATATAGATAACTTTGTTTCTAAATTAAACAGCTGTTTCACGTTAGTTAAATTCACATTTGAAATTGAAAACTGTGGATAATGTATTAATAATAAGAAATAATGAATATGCGTTAGAATTTGACATATATTTACAAGAAAGGTTCCAGTACTTTAAGATACATCCCTAAAGGCTCTGATCATTGTGCTCAACACAAAATGGCGATATTTAATTTTATAATTATAAAGCTTCTCCTTTAGTAAGGATAGGTTTGAAAAGGAAGAGGCATTAATTAAGGATATAGCTGTAGAAAATGGATATTCTGTAAATTTAGTTGACCAAATAATTTGGAAACGTAAATTTAAAGAGATGCAAGAGACAATCTGAAATTTGTATTGATTCCATACGATCCTAGATTCACCCGTGGTATTAGTAAGTTTTTAAAGATATGGGTATGACAGGGATTCATTCATTGGGAAATATACGAAAAGTCGGGGATTTACAAAAGTTCGCATTATCTAAAGATGATTGGAAGAAGAAGAAGGAGGAGGAGGAGGAGGATGAGAAGAAGATGAAGAAGAAGAAATATTAAGTGGGTAAGAGTCTTTGGCGGGACAATAATACTGAAGTACTTTCGATAAGCACGCCAAATGCTATACATGACACACATTTCTCCAACCAAGTTATTATCACCTAGGGATAGTTACAAGAAGGACAATAAGAAGAAGAGGAAGAAGAAGAATATTATGAATTTCGGAAAAAATGTTGTTAAAAAGCAAGTTGACGCTTTGTGAACAGAAATAGTTGTCACGTTTGACACCAAATCATTGGGCTAATAATTAGAAATTAATTAATTATAGATACCGAGAGGATACCCAATTTTTTTGGGGATGCGATAACTTACTATATAGTGTATTTTCGAGGCGGTCTACAATATCCCTAACATTTTTCAAGTACGCCTCTGTCCTTACAAGTAATTAGCTCTGTTTGCCGTCTGATGGGACTGAACGGCCGTGATTCGCGTTCATGTCATTATGATATTAAAATAATTTCGTAAAAGGTTTTACACTGGTCGTCTTTTGTGTTGTTCACAATATTGGTTATTGTTGCAAAATGTCATCAATTTTGGTTTTAGGAGCGATGATTTATAGCAGATTTTGTGTCGTGAATGATGAGATCCCGCTAAGAATTAATGCTTTAAGTAAGAGTTTTCAAGGGAGAACCTTAGATGCGGACGGAGCAAACAACACTGAGCATTGTAAGATGGCAAAATGCTTTTATCCCTATTTCTATTGTAAAAGAAAACCTCACATTAATGATAACAAATGTGTTTATAAATGTTAAAAATATTCTTGTAAACGTTATGTCAGGTTAATTTTTGTACGATTAGTCCAGTTCGCTTTTTGGGAAAATATTTAAATTACTAATGGAACTTTCGGGAGTATCAGATGATAGAGGCATGTCTGAAAACGCGACGTCACGAGTCACTATGTCTCCGGGTGGTGACCGGTACAGTACATAGTACCTAATTCATGCATATTTTAGGTATGGATGCGTGTTTCCTAAAAATTATTATTATAGTCTCTGGTCTGCGATATTTACATAGTATTATATCATACTGAAAAATTCCCACATTGAAAACTGAAAATTTATACACCATGATAAAGTAAATTTAATTTATTTTTTAAATTCGATGAATTATAATGAAAAAACATAACTTTATGGAAAAAAATCTGTCCACATGTCTGTAGTATCGTGACAGCCACCACAGTTTTTGAGATAAAGCTTTTAAATTTAGTACACTTGTTCTAAACGCCAATGACAATAAAAAATTCGGTGATGAACAAAATTGGCCAGCTGAAAGAGGGTCCATGGGACCCAAACTTTTTTATATTTGACTTTACAAAAAAATATATTCTTGATGAAAGGTTATAAATCATGTCTACTATATCAAGCGAATATAATATTATTTCCAAGTAGTTAAATAAAGCTGATGTAAACTGAAAGCTTTAACACATTTGGCCTCATAAAATAGGGTTAAGATAAATTTTAAAGTTTGACGTTTGAAACGTCTAAATTAGTTACAAAAATGTCAACGTCAATAAGAAAATGTTATTAAACTATATGACCTGAATTAATATTGACAGTATCGTACGACGCTGATAATTATTTATTTAAAAATGTTAATGAAATATTTCAAGGTACGCTATTAAAATTTAATTGAGGTAAGCGAAGAATTAAATAGAATGATTTCTTTAGATCAGGAAGGTATAAGAGAGTTATGAGCTGGCCACATCAGATAGTTTTATCTTATGTTTTAATTTATTTATTAGACTTTCCAAAATGATTAAACCATCCAAGTAGGCTGCGTCAACTGCAATAATAATGATTTATTTCCTTGCAGGGGCTAATTATTAGTATCATATTTATTTTAAATTTTCCTGAATGCACTTTCTAAATTAAGTCGAATTACAGGAGACACGGGCCCTCAATTAATTAATTAAATAGAAAGGCCGCAGAGAGGAAATCTCCGAGAGATGTGGATAAATGATCAAAAGAATTTGCCTCCGTAGGAATTCCAATAACAAGCACAGTCAAATCCTACCAGAGACAAGGACTTTAATTTGAGTCAATGCCGCTAACAAAGTACACTAGATTAGAAGAGATAGATGTTCAAATAAGGTTTTAAAAAGCTTAGTGGCATCTTTAATGTGCTTTAAGGCTTACCAGGGTAAGTAAATTAAACGTGGGATGGCCACACCGGCCTACACCTTTCACAAACATGCAAACGGCTAATTCGTTTACTTTTTTCAGATCTCACTTTTTAATTTCCTTAACAATTGTTTGACTGGGCGGTCTGCTTTGTTCCCAGAGTACTTGACTGACTTATTATGAACAGTTATATTTATACGGGGTTCTATCAAATTATACCGACCGAGGCAAAGAATACATGATTAAAAGAAAGTTATTTAGGTCTTTAGAATTTTTAATAAATCATTTACTTCTTCTAGTGTGAATTATTATCTATTTTATATTCATGATGATGAGTAAAAACACAAATTAAAATTAATAAAATAAACAACATATTAGATCATAAACATTCTGCGTTGTTAATGATTCAAGGTATTTTTGATCATTCATAAGAATTAAAAAAAGGCACAACTCGAATTCCAGGTAAATGTATTTTAGTACTGACTCTTACTGCGATCCAAATTCAATTGTGGATGGTTTTCGGGATTACTGTAGCAATGTTTATTTACCAGCTGACCATGTTTTTAATCATAATCTTAGTAATGGTTGTATATCAAATACTTGTGTAAATATTGTTTCTTTCAATAAGGGAGAAGTAGTTGAAGCTATCCATAAATTAAAAAATGACAGCGGGTCATGACCAAGTTCCCAGTTTTTTAGTTAGTTACTGCTTTTTTATTCATCCTTTAATAACATTTAATCTTTGTTTGCAAATTTCGACTTTTTCTGAATGTTGAAAACTCACTAGAGTTTGTTCCGTGCTAAAGAATAGTAATGTGGCTTATTTAGATAACTACAGGCCTATTGCCATAATTCCTAATTTTGCCAAAGTCTATGAGATGTCCGTGTACAGCCACATATATCGAGTGTAACAGGATCATGTTACACCTCTATTTCTCCTTTAGTTTTGAAGATAATTGATTGAAATTTGGAATATCCTATATACATAATAAACGATACTTTTGTCCATTAGTGTAGCGCTGATTTAACTAAATAAAACTTGGAATCAAAAGAAGTTATTTATTAACAAAAAAAGTGTTCATCAAACGACAATTGTGAATGTCCACTAATAGTCCGTAAAAACTTAAAAAGTTTGCACCAATAGTCGCTTTATCCACGTCTGCAATCACACATTTCCACTTAAACTCGCGTCGAAGTCCGAGGTTGAGATCCACTGTTAGGGTTCCATAAGTGGCAATTGCTGTTCCATTTGCTGCGGAAAGTTCATATGTCGATTTAGGCAATCGACGGTTGATGCGCGTTCGCGGAAAAACACATAAGTCAGCGCCGGTGTCAATTAGGTACGAGATTTTTGAGACCCGATCCGTTATGAAAAGGCGGCTTATAGTGGGACTGTCATTTAATTCTGCGATTAATGACAGTTGCTGGCGTTTCTCGAGTAGTTGCTCGTGCACTTTTTAGCATTATCGCCGAAACGTCGATGGTACCAACAGTTTCTATCATTACCATCTTTGTCGCGGTGCCTGCTGTCATCCCTTGAACTTAGTGAATAATTTCTGTCGCGACTTCGGGAGTAGCTTCGTTGGCGCGGCCATGTGAATTCGGTTATCTGCAGCTTGAGTTCCCGAATTTGTTCACTAAGATTTTCATACTTTTCAACATTGTTTGCGGTTACCTGTGCTACCTTTCTAGGGTTGGCTTCTTCGATTCTATCAGCCAGTTCTGCAATTTTGTCGAGTTCTTCTTTCACCTGGGTGGCAAGTATGGCTTGCATTGATGCGGGAAGGCGGTTTTGCTAGAGGGTTCGTAAAAAACTGTCAGGAACAGTGGTTCCTGCCCGTTTTCGTAGGTGCCTAAGGAATTGTGATGGAGTCCTGTCGCCTATCTCTTCGTGCTTGAGCAGTTGCTTAGTACGTTGTTCTTGAGAGGTGGACAAACGTTTGATCAATTCCGCTTTGATTTTATCGTATTTGTGCGTGTCAGGGGGATTGGTGATAACATCTTCTACCTCTTGTGCGATTTTGTTGTCTAGCTGTGATATAACGCTCAAGGAAGAATTGTTGTTCGAGTCCGTGGCAAAACAACAAATTGCCTCGACTTCGCAACCTGGCCAAAAGGGCGGAACTTTTACTGCCACCCGATTCACTTCGCGTACGGTTTCTGAAACACTTTGTTGCTCTAAGTCCGGCATATTGTTTTTTTAACGTTTGAAGCACTTAATTCACTAGCACGTAAACATCTTCTGATCACGTTGGGGTCACCAATTGTAGCTCTGATGCTACTAAATAAAACTTGGAATCAGAAGAAGTTATTTATTAACAAAAACAAAACAATTACGAACTTTACAGTTATGTGAAGATACGGTTGTGTATCCTTGGAGATTTGTGACTAGACTAACTATGCTATGATATAATCGGTAAAAACTGATTTGATAATGATACCTCTTTCGAGTTGGTTCCTATTTACGTACAGGGGCCAATGATAAACGGAAATTCCCTACTTTAGTGCGGTGGTTTATTGCTACCTGGTAAATCTCGTGTTTCTCCAAGTTAAGCTTAGATCCTCAATATTAGTAAATTTCTCTTATAAACTTAAATAACTGTTTATTATCGTATTTCTGGAATGTACGTTTATTGCGAGATACCGGTTATAAAATATCTATTAACGTGCTTCAGAGAAGGACGTTTATTGCTAAATCCCGATTATAAAAATAAGTTTTTATTTATTATCGCGTTTCGGGAAGTATGCTATAATTAGTTTTTCGATATATTATGTTTATACACAAAAAATTATTTTTATGTGTAGTAATCGCTTGCGAAATTTCCCGATTTAAAATCAAACCACCCTGTATATCGATCTTCGTACAATATGTATATTCTAGTTCCAATTCTTTGCAACCTTTTTTCAAATTAGGATATTTAATACGATATTCCCAATCCATAAATCGACTATCCCACATTCCATAATTTTCGGGAAGGCTTCATGTAGTTGTAACATGCACCTCTAATGTTCATTGCCCAAAACAGTATTGTACAGGTATGTAAATATCAGAATGGATCTGACATTTACATACCAGCAAATTAAAAGCCGTATCATTCTAGCCTAACTACATACCAGAATAATTACTAATTACTTCCACTATTAGAAAGGCATCCCTATGAACGTTAAAGTAACAGGTGAAGTACTAAAGGCATAGAATTTCTGGCACACAAATTATTATTTTAGTCTAAGTACTAAGTATGATAAAATGATGGTATTAAATTGCCTTGGCTTTATAATTACGCGCAGCAAAAGGCGGTGACGCAATTATCTCTACATGTCAAAATTATTAATTGGCGCATATGGGAAGGGTTCTTTAAGAGGGTGAGCAAATATGTGTAGAGTGCTGTCGTAGTGTTGTATGGAACTTATAAAGAGAACCAGGCTCAAGCTATTTGCCTTTTAGTGACATCTGCGTAATCGGTTTTTTATGTTTAACAAATTGGCTTTTGATATAATTCAACACTTTTTACTTGTGTAAGTTGTTAAATTTCAAAATTGTTATACTTTCTACTGCTAATTAACCTATACGTGTTGTATTACTTTATGGTCTTTATTCGTCAATTAAAAGAACAGATTCTTGAGTAATTTCAAGTAGAACGGTTGTCCTAAACATGCAAGAATCTTTTAGTTATATGTTATTTGCAAATATACAGATTTTAATACATTGTGGTAAACATATTAGTTTAACAACTATGTTATACATGTCTTTTATGTAGTTCGTATTTATCTTACAACCTAAAAATAGAAATAACTGTATAGTTCTCCTTTACCATAAGTATCCAATACATTTCTCGACATGGTATATAGTAATCAATAAGAAATCAGAATATGATTGTAATTAACTAGAAAAACTAATCATTTAAGTAGTACAACAAACAAGAGTACAAAGTTTAACATGAAATAAAAACAAAGAATACCTAATACACTAATTAGTACATCATTCAGTGCCTTTAACACCCCAAAGAAAACTCAAACTCTAGAAGCTGTATTCATCTGCCTTTTCCTATACCTGCCAAAGTAGCTTACAAATAAACATAAAAAAGGATCTGTGTTTTATCTTTCTCGGGGTGCTCTAATTGCAGAGAAATATCTAAACACTTTTATGATGCTAGGGTGCATATTTTAATCACAGCACTTTGTAAAATAAGGTTCTTTAGGGGAAGGTCAAATTCGGAAATTTTATATACTCGTGATTGACAATGTAGCCAATTACACACCGGTGGTAATTGCAATCTTCAAATAAAGATACACAGATTTCTAGACAAGGAATATCATCAGTTTTGCAGACGACAGTTTTAATGTTTTATGTTTAATTTAGAAATAATGAATAATTCATGTGAAATGATAATATACTTTCAGCCACCCATGAAATATATTTCTTATGAAAACAATGAATCAGTGTAAAAAATTTTGAAATTGTTCCACCCTGATCCATACAATGATTCCTTAAAGCTAATTAACGAGTTCTGAAATATCACTGGTGTGAAGTTCTGTTAAAATTCTTTCTTTGAGGGATTCAACATTATGTACATGTACATATATGTACTTGTATGTACATGTTAAGTATGTTTTTTGTAGATATCTCTACAAAATCTAAATCTAAATGTGTCAAATCTGGCGAGCGGAGAGGCTATTCGATTTCTTACCTATTCTCTCAATCCCAGTCCACTTATTCAGGAAGGTTTCTACCGATGATATTTTAGCACGTTGACTAATAATGATGAGCAGCTTCAACGAAATATTTTCTTGGACTTCACCATTGCGTCATAAGTATAAAACAACAAGAACTAGTACCATGTTTGCTGCAAGAGGTTGAAGTAGACTACTAAATTTTGCTCCAAAATTAATTTGCAATAATCTCTTGCCTAATGAGTTCTGTTCAAGTGTTAATTTTTTCATGATTTTGTGCATGAAATTCTTGCATTCAGTAGGGATTATATGGCAAATATGCCTGTTCATTGTGTCACTTAAGAAGGTAAAGACAAAATTGCCTCTGGTACTTAAAAATAGGGATGGTATTTGTCTGTTGATATCGGCGGCCTCAAAAATTTTATTTTTCAATTAATGGACATCATCTATTGGAGATGCATAAACTAAATATTTCGCACTGTCCCAAAAATGGAAATCAATAGGATTTAGTTCAGGGAAACATGCTGGTCACTTAATAGGAGCATCTTGTCCTCTTCCAATTCAGTTTTGATGGAACCTTGAGTTTAAATATTGTCTCACATCCTGTTCGTAATGTGGCCCTGCTATATTGTGCATGAACTACATTCTCTGATAAGCCAAGACTGGAAAATTCTCTAAAGATTCTTCAAGTTCATGTGTAATAAAATTTAGATAAGATACTCCTTAAAAAATTTAAATAAGATGCTCCTATTAACTGTTGTGGGGTGAATATGGACCAATCATGGTGTTTAAAACTATTCCTGACCAAACATTCAATGAAAATATATCTTGATAGGAATTCTGTAAGGTGCCCAAGTGTGAAAGTTTCGATGGTTAAATACTCCATCTCGTGTAAAACAGACTTCATACGAGTATTATACAAAAAATATTGGTTCATCGCGTTAATGTTCCAGCATTATTTGAGAAAATTCAAACCTTTTGGTAAATCAGTCTGTTTTCACTGTTGTAACTTTTGATGATGGTATGGATAAAGAAGTTGCTCATCATGTGTTATCCTCCATGCTGTTGCGTGTGAAACTCCTAAGTGGTTTGCTATCCTTCTTGCAGGTACTGATGTTAAGTTCATCTTCCATCAAATGTAATATAGTATACGGTGCACATATACCCATGTTCCTTGAACAACAATCTAATGATTCAAAATTTGAAGATTGGGAACTCTACTATTATGAGTTTAGCTGGTAATTTATTGTATGGAGTGTCCTCACTTTTCCTAAAAAATCCAATCAAAACTTTACAAGAGGGGAAAAGTCTGATAAAAAAATCGTTATATTTACAAATTAAGGGTTTTTACACTCTGCAGAGAAGTTTTCTGATATAAAATAGCTATTATTTAAGGATAATCCACATGCTGTATTAATTGGTGAGAAAATTATGTTTTATTTCATGTAAAAATATATTGACGACCTCACCATATTATCATTATTAAATCTACATGAAACGAAATATTTACACGTGTTTCAGCAATTCTGGAAGGAGATAGTTCTCTTACTAGAAGTTTAGGCATGATGAAATTGTATCACTTGTCACAATTTTATGGCACACTGTATGCTGTTACTATCCATTAACTACGTGTCGTTTTAAAAAACCAGGTTATAAGTCTACAACAGTGAAATGTAATCACCATCCACCAAATCAATCACTTACGAGAGTAAATAATCTTGTAGAACTGCAAGTAATGTTCTAATCAATGTCGTCGTGAACTTTCAAAAACCCAACGAAGTATCAAAACTGTGCGGAAGTTATTTAATTCACGTGACGTACATAAGCCGCAGAGCCTGGTAAAAGTCACATAGGTTTCTTTAGAAAGGAGCTTCTAGTTCTCATACCGTTGCTTAAACCGTATCATAAATTCCCTTCCTGTTTGCTCTTAGCTTGCTGCCAAGGTGTTACTTATTCCAAACTGAATTCACAAACTTATACAAAACACTTGTTTGAGTAGTTATACTGCTAGTAATCTCGTAACTTGATTTATGTTATTTGCGTTGTTCCGTATAACCTGAAAATCTTGATTTAATGCAGCTACAATGGGAAAATAAACAACGAAATGTGCCGCCAATGAGATGACGTTATAAAATTCTGACACTACAGATTTGTCCCTTCTGTTCCCAATCAGGTGGTTCATATACAGGGAGTGTAGAATTTTTCACAGATTTTGTAACCACTTCCCGTGTAAATTTAAGGCAATTCGTATTACACAGTTTTAATTATATTATTTTCAGAAAATAAATTGCTTCTTGTAAATAAATAATAATAAAAGTTGAAAATTTCTATAATTCTCGAACAAAAATTTTGATCAATGGTGGATATTTCTTCTTAAATTTCCACTTTCAACTAATTGATGTTTGCTAGAGGTTCCTGATAAAATTTAAATTCGAGACAACCCCATAAGAAAAACTCCAAGAGCGTTAAATCCGGGCATCTCGCCAGCTAAATAATCTCCCCTAGTTTGGAGATTACTTTTGCTGTAAATAGTTGTTACATTCCAAAATCGCAATATGCATTTATTCTGTATCAATACTCCTTAACTATATGCAACAAATAATACCTACTCGTAGTAGTACCGCTACTTGCTCCCAGTTGGCACTCACGGTGAATATTTCTTGGCGAAATTCTGCTGACGTATTTCCGTCCCTCCGGAAGTTCGCGATTGTTGATTTCTTGACGGTGAAACGCACAAGTAGTAAGAATTGACTCTTAATAGACTAACTTAAAGTCATCCGAAAGGGATATCTAAGAATTCGTTCCAAAACAACTACTCAGCGGGCAAATACCCCGACCTACAACTTCAAATCATGATAGATCGGTAGCCAATATCATTTGTCAATTCCTAACCAGACATAGACCGGTTTCGAACTTATTAGTTCTCCTCAGTATGCGATAGGTCATGGAACAGACGAATGATAGTGGCCAACCTGCTAGTCATATACTGACTAAGGTAAATTGAGTAGTGGTGAGAGGTATGTGAAACTTCTCATATGGTCCAAATGGTACTATCCGACCGACATCATAGATGTCTCTGTGGCGGATAGCGACTTGCGAAGCAAGTACCAAGAGCGGCGACCTCTAGCTCATGGCATACTGAGGCATACTGAGGAGAACTAATAAGTTCGAAACCGGTCTATGTCTGGTTAGGAATTGACAAATGATATTGGCTACCGATCTATCAAGATTTGAAGGTACAATCCAATGCAAGTCGGGGTATTTGCCCGCTAAGTAGTTGTTTCGTTCAAATCATATTTAATAACAATAGTTTAGTCCACCTGGGCTAGAGGTCGCCGCTCTCGGTACTTGCTTTGCAAGTTGCTATCCGCCACAGAGACATCTATAATGTCGGTCGGATAGTAGCATTTGGACCATATTAGAAGTTTCACTTATCTCTCACCACTACTCAATAATTTTAGCGCCAAAGCTTCTTAGATATATCACGCACTTCTGGATATCTATAAAATAGTAATAATTCGAAATCTTTCCGCAGCAGTTGGAGCTGAAAATAAGTCTGAAAGTAGCGCAAATCGTTGAAATGTCAAAATAGATCGATTTGGCACCATCAGACGTTAGCGTGTGTAAAACAAATCATTATTTTTTACAATACATAGTTACATAATTTTTATTACTTGCTAAGATCAATAATTACAATTTCCATAAAAACGCTAGGTCCTGTATATGTAATTTTCTTTGCGAAGGTAGTTATATACATCGATTTATTGTTCAACATAAAATTCGTAACTCTATTTCTGAAACAACAGTCTTTAAAGTCTCCTGAGAATCCATCCATCATTATTTTCACCTCAAAAACCATCTATTATATTTCTGCCATAATTCAACTCCATCATATGGATACACCCGTTGCATCGTAGCAAATCCCACTGATCCATCAATGTATCTTTCTACATCCTTAGTCCAAGTAGACAATTCAACTTGTTTTATACTCGCACATGGATTCACTAAAACTTTATTATACCAGATATTATTTCAGAAAGCAACTTGTTTGTAAAATTAGACCAAGGAGTGTAATATACTTACGGATTAACTCAAATGGCGCCGCCCCGTTGTACTCAAAAAATAATTTGTTCTACGTTCGTGTTGAAAATTCAAATAATCGAAACAGATAAACATTTTCAATGCCTGCAGTTCTGTGCGTTCGCATTAGGAGATTGCGTTCTACGTTCGGTCGCAACGCGCTCTCTCCGTAAAGGAGGAAACGTAGTTATGACTCACAGTTCCAGTACATCTCGGTCCGTTCTAGCCCCACTCGCGCTCAAAATAAATAGTTTCAATGCACTGGTACAGGTGCTCGTTCTCATTAGTCGATCGTGTTCTAGGCTCAGTCACAATGCGCTCTCTTCGCCAACTCGCTCGAGAATCTCTAGAGAATACGACGTGACTTATCTTAGATTGTGACTGTCAAATTTACACAACTCTGACGGTGTTGCCTCAGACAAGTCTAGTTTGGCATTCGTTTGTTTCCGAGGAAAATCGTTTAACACTACGAGTGTTAACCGTCTAAATTTAAGAATTATATACATATCTGAAAGTATTCTTTTTGGAAGTAAAAATATTGGAAAATATAATTTTACAAGCACTTTCATATCACGAGATCAGTCCCAATTAGTTAATTAATAAATACATGGTGTCCCGGTAATGCATGGACAACGGTTGACCACAGATTTCTAGGCTCGAAATAACACGTTTCAAATAAACTTACCTATATGAAAAAATACAACCTTACGAAGTAACAACCCTTGACTCACTTTTTTTAGTAATTTTAGAATGCTTTGACCTACTACAGACCTGCAACTTGGTTGACACAATTATTTATGTGAGAATAATGGACTTCATGAGTAGAAAGAAATATATCTGATGTCGCACATAACTTTCTCATACCAGTATATATCATCCTGATCTAAAAAAATCATTCTGTTTCATTTTTCACTTACCTCAATTAAATTTTAAAAGCGTACCTTGAAACATTCCATTAAAATTTTTAAATAATAAATTATCAGCGCCCTACGATACTTTCAATAATAAATTTATGTCATATAAACTGATCGATTTTTGAAGTGGTTCGCCTAAAAAATTGGTCCATTTTGACGAGTTGTAATTTTTAAATAGATGAATGTATCTTTAAAAGGTTTCTTTTGCCAGAAAGAGTGTTCCTTCAGCTGCGAGTGTGCATAATTGCATTCATTTGGGATTATTGATATTGATTTTACAGCGTAATTTGTAAAGTTATGATTTTTCTATTGATTTTTTTTATGTACACCGAGGTAAACGAATCACCCTGTATGTTTTATTTGAAGGTCATCAAATAGCCTCATGTCTTAGCTATGCGCAATTTTTTGAATTTCGGTCATAACTCATTTGTGTCAAAATATATGATTTTTTACTACAAATATACGCAAAAATGCAAAAATGTCAAAAAATAAGTTTATTATAAAGTTTTGACGCAGTAACAATAAAGAATGAATTTTAAATTTTAAATATTAATTAATAATGGGTGGGGCCACCACTACTCCTCTACTCACTCGGGATGCCCTCCCATTCTTCTTGAAGTGCGTTTCCCAGCTCTTCAATCCCATGTGGTTCCATTTCGCGATCCAACATTCTTCTTTGAGGCACATCCCACACGTTTTCGATTGGGTTGAGGTCTGGCAAAAGTGCCGGCCATTCCATTCTTGTGATATTGTCTTATTGAAAAAATTCATTCACTGTGTTGACAAACTGTTCACCCATTTAATGAGACAGTGGAAGAACTATTTGTTCCAGAATTCTTTCCAAGTATCGCAAAGCTATTACTATCTTCTGGACAAAAAGTACAAGTTCAGTACGACGTTCTATTGATATCCCACCGCAAACTGTAATTGAACAACTACTGAAAAATGGTGGTTTTATTTAAAAAAAACTAACACAACAGGGTTTCATATTTCTTAGCGCAATTGTTTTTCTAATCCAAAATTTGAATTGTGTAAAAAAGTTAGCTTAAGCTAGCTAGTTAGCTTAAGCTACTGTACAATTCTCTTCGTAACGTTCATTCACACATGCAAGCGGTTGGTATCACGACTTTCAGAAAACCGTGATTCGTCTGTGAAAAGATATTGGGCCCAGTCATTCGCATTCTAGTTTTGATGATTCAAACAAATTCCAGACGGCGCCGTTTATGGCCTCGAGTTCACTTTGAAAGACTAGGTAGTTGTCTAGAGTGAAGTTCTTCATGGAGTCGTTTTCTTATTGTTGATGTTGAAATGAAGTTACCCGTGGCAATTTGGAATGCTCGTTTCAGTTGGGTAGCATTAGTTCTTCTATTCTGCAGAGCGGTTCTTCTTAGAAAACGATCTTCTGCTGGATTTGTTACCATTTGGCGTCCACCTCAGTGTGCATATTGCGGGGAGTTATTGTTTTGGTATCGTATCCAAGCGCGATTGACCATACTGTATGCAATATTAAAGCGTCGAATTATTTCTCTCCGTGAAACACCAGCCGAAGCCACTCCAATTATTCTTTCAAAAGTGCAACTTGCAGATGCCGCATTTTTACAAACAATTCAAGTGACACCTGCCAATTCCAAAGCAATCTTTTTTTTTTCACACAAATGGACATGAAGTGGAAAAAATTATATCCTCAAATAACAGTGAGTTATGACCAAAATCAAAAAATTATACATACGTAAGACATGACTCTATATTATGACCTTAAAATAAAACATACAGAGTGATTCGTTTACCTCGCTGTACATAAAAACTTGACAGAAAAATCATAGCTTTACAAATCACCCTGTAAAATTAGTATCAATAATCACAAGTGGTGCACACTCCCTGCTGAAGGACATTCTTTCCGACAAAAAAGCCTTTCAAAGATACATCCATCCATTTAAAAGTTACAACTCATGAAAGTGGACCAATTTTTGTAGGCAAACCACTTCAAATATGAAACATCACATCAGAAATTTATTCATTCTCTAGCATATTGTTCTACAATAATTACTTTTAATCATAAAAATAGTAATAACAAAACTAAATTTCGTCAAGCCGTTTCAAATCTTATTAAGGTATCTAATTTTGCGATTCTGTTGGTGTCTAATTATATTTGTAATACATCTTCCTGGTTCTCCTCTAACGATCCTTCTCCAGCTGTTTTTCTATTAACTTTATGTATTTCTCTGTATTTGTATTTTTATAACAATTAATATTACATGTTTCAAGTATAAACTGTTACCTGGTATGTAATTTTCTACGTGTTTTACAAGTAATAGCGCTGTTTGCATCAAACATTTCAAATGGCAGTTGCAATAGATGACGTACACTTAGCTTTTACAATCCTCATTCAGGACCTGTTACAACTAATCAAACAAAACGAACAGAGTCTCTAGGAGTTCTACCATTCTCAGGAACACTCCCCATTTGTTGTAATATATCAGAATTATTCTTTCAATTTATGAAATGATAACTATTTAGCCCGGAGGAAGCAGGATGTGCTACAGGTGGCATATTGATTTTTATTAGCATCTGGGAATTCGGGATGTAGTAAAAGAAAGATGCTAAGAATACTATTTAGATCTGTTATCGCACACCAAGATGAAGCGCATCAAATTTATATTGCTGATGTACGAGTTATATTTTGTGCGGCTGAATTAGATTCGGTCGAAAATTTATGCCAATCGCGTTTTTCTCCAGGATTACCGGTTCACAAAGCCCTCATTTTATGAGTAGTGTGAAATTTAAAGTTTGCTTAAAATTTCGCAGGATCAGACGATGGAAGTTGTCCGTCAAAAAAATGGAATATGCTTTCGGAATATAAAGATAATACATCATGTGAACGAACTATTCATAAATCATTGTCTGTGGCAATAAAGCAAAAAATACGTAATGTTACGTGGAGATTTACTACGTTACTTGAGCGTATAAAAGAAAAAATGACGGAATTATAATATTATTATCTCATGAAGGCAGAGCAAGAAAACTATATTATTTTATAGGCGAAAATCATACATACATTTTGGGACTGAGTTTATAGAGCAGCCTACACACTTAAAAATGTTTCATGTTTCATGCAAGAAAATTATTTCTCTTGCGTAAATTTGTTTGTTCGAAATATAACTTCCTTCAACTCAAATACATTTAATCAGTTTGACTGATTATTTACGCAAAACGAAAATTTTTAAAAAAAATGTCTTCGAATTAATTAAACGCATTTTGATTCCACAAATTTCATTTTAAGTTTAAGTAACAATTTATCTTAAATTGAAACGTTTTTATATATTTCATTTAATTATGTTTTCTTCATGTGATACTTTTTTAATTGTCGTGAAATTTTAAATCTTTATATTAAAAAACAGAAATCTTACCAAAAGAAAGAAATATTTAGTTCTTCCATTAAATTACACCTTCTATTAGTTGACAAAAATAAATTTATTTAATGCAATAAAACGATTTCATTGATTCAAATGAAATATCTTAAATCTAACAAAATGGCACTGTGCGAATGACCACGCTGCCACAGCCATACTCTTGATTATAGATAAATAGAATCTGACAAAACATTGTTTTGAATACTCGCGCGATTCTCGTCTGAAACACTTTCTCCCTTCTACCGTGCGTCATTAATTAAGCGACCAGCGCGACGACGAGACGTAAGCACGTGTCTTCCTTGTGTGAAGTGACTTTATCTATGGTGAAGTGTATTGCTGTTTCTTGTAATGGAAGCGTTCCTACAAAAATGCGGATTGGAGCAGTTTCATCCAACATTTATTGGTAAGTCGGTGTGCAAATACAATCGCCGACGTTACCTACCTGTTATAGCATAAATTTATGAATAATTTAAAACGTTTTTCTGTGTAAAGGCTGGGCTTCACCAAACTGATCCAAGCCGGAGGCAACTGCTGACTTACCACTGGCATCACACTTGGCGGCTTTGTCCCACATACAGTGCGTTCAGAATGAAAGGAATAAATTCAATATAATCTGACAAACTGTCTAAAAAATGTTTTTAAGTTAATACATATTTAATGTGTTGCCCACTTACTTCAATGCATTTTTGAATTCGAATAATTATTTCTCGTTGAACATTGTGAATAACTTCTGGTGAGACTAGTTGGATTTCTTAGCTTTTCAGTTATTAAGGTTGTTAGGTCGGTTCACATGGATTTTGGAATTTAAATAATCCCATAAGAAAAAATCCAAAGGGGGTTAGATCAGGTGACCTTGGCGGACACTCAATAGGTCCCCTCCCACCAATCCATCTATTGGGGAAGGTTGCATCTAGAAATTGACTAACAGCTATCGCATTGTGGGGAGGTGCCCCGTCTTGTTGAAACCAAATTATATCATTTGGTACGTCAGCGTCCTGTGGGTTGGGAAACAGAGCCGCTAAAGCAGTCATCTTCCGACAATTCATGCACCAGGTGTACTTTATAAAGACGGTACTTAGCTGCTCGAAGAAATATTGTTACTGATCCCGTTGCCAAATCATAGTTTCTTGAGAGTTCTCTAACCGTCACATGGGGATTCTCTTGAACGTGTAACTGGATATTTACCTTAACATCTTCAATTAACGTTTTTGGTCGGCCTTTAGGTAAATCTCTAACGTGGCTAAACTATCTAAATTTTTTTCAATTTTGCTCACATTAGATTAGCTAATCGGTGGACGGTCAGGATGATTTTCATTAAAAAAGTTACATACCTGCTGTTGACTATGAACTCATCACCAAAACCAATCATCATAAGCACCTCAATTCGATCGTTTTACGTTAAATTATTTTTTTTTGGTAAATAAATGTCACTTGAACTTACAGATACCTGATATTGGAAACTTCGATTATTTTTTGACAAATTAAAAATCTATTGAACGCTTACTATTAGTGTAGTAAATATCTCACGTTTTTTGTAAATAATACAAAAAGTGTTCATAATAAAAACGTGGTTACTACATCTTATAAACATCTGCTTATCGTCTATATAAATCCGTACAAAAATGCAGGGTTTTACATATAAAATAACAAAGTTGACGTCACTTCCGGAAAAACTGGAAGTGACACTGACTTGCCGTATGACTCAGAATGTGCCAATTCAAAATTGCAAATCGGCGTGTCAAAGTGTTTTTGGCAAAACCACGTTGTTCAGATTATATTGAATTTATTCCTTTCATTGTGAACGCACTGTATGTATTTAAAAACTTTCCTGAAGAACCCTGCCACCTAACACAGCGGCACCTAACCCAATTTGGTGAAGCCCCGCCTTAATGTAGAATGTAGATTAACTTTACCTACACATGTAGCTAGGCATGTATAGCTTATTCTTTGTGAAATATAAAGTAAATATAGGTACGTTTAGTCCTTAATTCGTCATTTTCCGTTTTAAATCAGTCGGTTACCTATTCTACTTATTATTTTTGCATAAGGTAGGTAGTAGATTTACAGCTGGTCGGCAGATTTAGTATTAACTTTAAATTTAAGTTTTAACATACATAGTTTGTTAATATATATAACATATATGTTATTTCAACGAAAAATTGTACGCCAATGTTAAAGTTATATTAATGTCAAAGTGATATTAACTTATTTGTTATTTCCAATAAATATTTTATGTTAATTTATCAAAAATATGTTGACTTCTTATTTTATATATTTTTATCTCGTGTTATAATATACAACGTACGCATCGTAGCATGGCCCCTTAGATTTAAATGCGCAATGGATTTGGCATCTACTGTCTCTACCGCATACTGGCCACTTCTTTCTAACTTGTGCGCAATTCGGGGGCCACTTCACGGTGCGTGACCTATACATATATACCTAATACAATGCTGCCACTGTAATTGTCTAGTGTTAATAAAATAAAGTTTCACAATATTATTTATTTCATTTAAAACCCCAACCCCCAAACAAATCCCTTCTACACTGGAATGAAATAAATTATTTGCTCCTAGCAAATAAAAATTGTTGTTCAAGATAATATAAATAGAAAACGGTAGGGATTTATCACAATACCAAACAAAGGAAATTAGATCTCGGATCAATTTTGATGAAGTGACAAATTTGCGAGTATTCTTGCACAGATGTAAATATTGTTAGTCAGACATTTATAAATAACATTAAATATACTAAATATAGTAGCACCAAAAAAAATTATAAAAGTAAAGGTAGTTAAAAATAGATGGTTAGATGATAAGTGTCGGGAAGCTATTGCAAATAGAAATAGGGCTTACAAAAGATTTGTTTTTACACGCGAGGATGAGGATTGGAATTACTACAAGCAGACAAGAAACAATGCTGTAAAAGTTATAAAGGAAGCGAAAACAATATTTTATGATAGAAATATAGATAGTAATAAGTCAAATCCAAAATGAATGTGGAAAAGCTTAAAACAGTTGGGAAAAAAGCGAGGAACACGCTCTGCAAAGTTTGAACTGTAATGGAGTAATATATAATAACAACTTGGCGGATGTATTGAATCAGTATTATGTAGGTAGTATTGAGAGTATTATCATAAGCATAGGGACAGATGATGTCGATATTGATATAATTAATGAATCTATACCGGGTGTAAATTCTAGCATGACATCATTTAATGCTATAACCTACAAGATCTAAATAAAATAGTGACTAAGCAAAGAAAAAATATAGCACTGATGAAATCGGACGTGATATCATAAAAAATCTTTTTCACATAATAGGGTATCCTTTTTTAAATTTGTTTAATTTGGGTCTGGAAAATGGTGTTATGCCTGAATGTTTTAAAACATCTGTAGTGGTACCTATACCGAAAATACCCAATAAGAATCTGGCCGAACAGTTAAGACCTGTAAATATGTTGCCCTTTTGTGAAAAAATCTTAGAATCATAGTTTATTATCAAGTAATCAAGTACATAAATTCAAATAATATTCTATGCCAATCGGGATTTCGTGGTAAACATTCATGTGAAACGGCTTAGCAATTAATAATTTCAGATTGGAAGCAGTTGTTGGACAGAGCAGGAGTTGGGATTTGCGTGGTTTTCATTGGTCTTAAGCGTGCTTTTGAAACAATTGACCGTAATATACTATCAAAACTAAAGAGATATGGATTTGAGAACACCGTTATACACTGCATTACAAGTTATATAACAAATAGGTATCAAGTAACGAAAATGAATGGGAATTTATCAGAAGCCAAGTTAAACAACTTTGGGGTTCCTCAAGGCAGTGTACTGGGTCCATTATTATTTATTCTTTATATTAATGACTTTGGCAATGTATTGCAAAAATGGAAAGTCCATGTTTTTGCTGACGACACTCTTATTTACAATGAGAGTACAAATTTTGAGGAAATGGTAAGTACTGTTAATTTAGAACTAAAATTATTGAGAGAAAAATTTAAGATCAATAGACTAAGAGTAAATGAATTAAAATCCAAGTTTATGTTCGTGGGTAATAATTATCTATATTAACAGTTTGCTAGTCTAAATCTTTGTATCGAGTTAAATAGTAAAAAAGTTGAAATTGTTTAGGAAATAAAGTATCTAGGCCTAATATTTGATCGTGAACTGAAATTTAACAAACATAGAGAATAAATATCAAAGAAAATCGGCAAAAAGATCGGATTTTTTTAGCAAAGTGGCTCCATTTATATCAACTACTACTAAACTATCTGTATATAATACCTTAATACTACCTCATTTTCTTTATTGCTGTTCTCTGTTGTATACAAGTTGTAAAAATTTTAATAGACTCCAGGTTCTCCAAAATAAGGCAATGCGAATAATACAAAGATGCAACCGCTTTACTAGTAGTCAGCTAATGCTAATATTATGTAAACTAGTATTAGTTTGTAACTATAATATTTATATCTATTATTTTTTTATGTACATAGTATCTATCAATGGATAAGGAAAGAATATCTTACCTTATCTTAATTCCATCGAATTAAAAGAATGCTGTCGGCGGGTGAAGAAATATTTTATTACTTTCAAACAAAATGATGCTTGTATTAAAAAAATCTAGATTTCATACTAAATAAATTCATTTTTGATTGAACAATACTTTTTATTGGTTCAAATAACAATTTAATAAATTCAAAACTTGTATTTTGTTAATGCAATTAAAATTCATTTAAATCAAATAGAATATATCACGTCTTCAACTCTTTATACAAATAAAAATTTTATTGCGCATATACAAATAAATTTTTTCGTTGGTGTTAATAATTTTTCGTTGCTTCAAATATATTTTTTTAGTGTGTAGCATTGATGTGAAGTGTCTTGTCGATTTTTAAAACTTGGCAGGTTAAAACTGACTCACCCTGTATATTCAGATACAAAAATGTATGTATAAATTCCAGGTACATAAAATATGCTGATTCATATTTTGTAAACACATATCATTTCCAGTACACCGGAAATGATATAAATGTTTGATTAATGTATTTATTTGCTCTTATTACTTGTTTTGACCTTGTCAAGTTTCATTAAAATCAAATCATAAATAAATAAAGAAAAAAAATGTGAAAAATGTTTCAGAATATTCGTACTATATTCGTGTTTTATTTTCATTTTATTAGTAGCAAAAATAATAATAATTCACTCTTTGTCGTCAATGTTACTTTGCCTTTAATTTTAAGCTGCTAACTTTGAAATAGTTTTCGTTTTGTCTCAAGAGGATATTTCGTTAATTGTTTTTTATATCTGTACTTTTATTTCAACATTAAAGAGTACTTAAAATGTTACAAAATCTCCTTAAAAGTTTTTCTTCTTTAATAATAAGAAAGTTATGAACGGAAATTTTTATAGCATCCCACTTTGTGCATAAATGGTAAGTTTGAGATATTTTACAGCTTATTTTTTATTGTAACTTTTTTCTGCTTAAATGTAAGTACTATAAAATCAGAAAAATAAAATAGGTTAGATGTAGATGGGGTGTTACGACTAGTTAGCTATACGTTGATTAAAATAGTCCACAAGATATAGAATATAAACTTCAAAAGTCCTCTCAAACTGGAGAATATTTATCTAAATAATTCTAAAAAAAATTATTTGGTATCCCAAGCAACATTCTGACGACGAACCGACGTTGCTGTTCGCAACTAAAAGTCGGTGTGCGACGTACACAAATCGTCGGGCTAACCCATATTTGTACTAATCTGGTAAATAAAATATGGGTCGATTCGACGTAGAGGACCTACTTTAGTCGTTGTGATTATCGACCAAATGTTCACCAAATTTTACGTCGGCTTAAGTTGGTTGTCAGGCTATTACCAACCTTATTTAAAATTTGCCCTTAATCTGACCTACAAAAGTCGGATGTATGTAGTGAAACTAAGCAATTTTGTATATTATTCTATTTGTCGTGACTATCTATTTATATAAAATGGATAAGGCATATTTATCATTGAGTACGTATTATATAAAAAATACGTCAAATAAAATTTTAATAAATCTGGTGGGGTAAAAACTGAAACGAAAGAAATTTTATTAATACATATATATAAAGTAGGTCGCAAAATATAGTGAATCCATAAGAATAATGTTTATTTTAAGAACAAAAGTACTATTTTCATTTTTTTACTTTCAAAAAAATATTTTCCCTTTTCAAAGAAAGCGCAATTGAAATATTGTTTAACTAATTTTACGAGTAAATAAAAACTTTTTTGCTTACTTTATTTGAAAAAAAGAGGCAAATTTTGTGTATTTAAAATAATTGTACACAATCAACATGGCCGCCTATTATTTTCTTCTGTGGAACCAGAAAATATGGCGAAGGCGGAAATAAGTGCAACTATTTTTACTAACAGCGCCGTCACGGTTAAATAATTTTACCTGCACCAACTTTTGGTAGGCTTTGGTGCAGAAATCTGCACTAACACTAACGTTCATTCCAAACAATCGCGATAATATCAACCGTCTGTTGCAGTTGATGTATAAATCTTTACTAAATATCTACCAATACCTGATTTATCGACATTAATTTTGAGGTTATGTTAGACCAAGGCCCAAAAGCCTAACATCAACGTCCAGCTGACGTTGCTAGACGACTACGTCAGTCAGCAACGTCTAACCAACGTTGGAATGTTACCTAAAAAATTACCTAAATCTACTTAATCAGTTACCAACGTCTAATTAACGTTGGATAATAATCTAAGAACACACTCAACGTATTAAGTAGATTTCTGACATCAAACCAACGTTGGTAAATGTGCTAGATGTAAATAGTAGGTTTGCGAGGTTCAAGCTACGTTGCTCCGACGTTGTATCATAACTATAAAATTTAAGACGGTACTTGACTATTATTTATAATAATTCTGACCTTATAATTATTAAAAAAAGTAGTCGATAGTCGGTAAAGTGTTACTTGGGATGCGGTATAATAGTATAAAATGATTCGACAATAAAGGCAGAAGCAGCAAATTTATTTCAATCAAACTAGTAAAAATATATATAATATAAAAAATACAGTCGAAATAAATTTGCATTGTGGCAGGTGACCACAAATATTTGTACCAATTTAAAAATAAATTTAGTTAAACAAACACTCGGGAAATATTTTATAAAAAATTGTTTACCCACCTGAATATAATACAAAAATATACGCGATTTTAAAATAGGTCTGACAATTACGGCTAGTACAGTTAACTAATTGTATTTAAAACGCTATAAATTTATTATGTGTTCCACAAAAAAACTGATTGTGCAATAGTGTTAATTGGATAGTAACTATATAGGAATTTGCGAACGAGTTGATAATAATTAGTGAACTGGTCAAAACAAGTACTTTTTTGAGAAGTGGCAGCGTGGAAATAATTTTCGTTTGCGTTATATCTTAATACATGTTGTAACGAAGTGATTATTTTATAGAATTAAATTATGTAACTAGGTGCTATTTGTCTGTTTCAAAAGATATTTTAAACGTTATAATACCGCGCCCTTAATAGTGGTATTGTCAGTTGCTCATTAATAATAGTATAATTGTTGTTTATAAGATAGGTAGTAGTGATCCGTTTGTATTTCAAATATGCCGAGCTGCAGGCAGTACGTGAATCGCGAAACGCGGATCGCGCATATTGCCCCCGGCACTCCTGTGCCCGCCCTACCGTGAAGGACCCCGAGACTGGAAACGAACAAATCAGTTTCCGTCTGGCCGCTCACCGGAGAACCACGCCGACCAGCACAGTAAGTAATCTTGTGAGTATAAGGAAGGATATAGATATTTAAATTTAATTCGGAATTCCGTAAAAGGTGACGTAGTCGCAATATTCCGCACATGACTACCGCGCCCTCCTACTTCTGCTTTTGGCAGTGTTTAGTAGCTTGAGGATTTTTCAGACAAGTTAGTTTCCGTCTAGCTGCTGACTGAAGAACCACGCCGACCAGCACAGTAAGTAATCTCGTTGTGAGTATAAAGGTATAGGTATTTAAATTTAATTCGGAATTTTTCTCAGTGTTTAGTAGCTTGAGGATTTTCAGAGCGTCTAGGACAGTACGTTGCTGCCGCCAGTACCTACCAGACGTGCCGAATCCGACCGCTCCAGAGAGGAAGCAGCCCAGGATACGGAAGTAGGTATCAAGGTGATAAATAAAGGTTTGGTAAATAAAAAGTATTACTTGGCTGGTGTGTATTTTCCGGACATTGTTCCGAGTTTGTAAAACGCGACCGCCCCATCCGTGGGGTCCGCGAGCGAAAAGCCATATCCGCCTCATACCCTTCCGTCCGAGTGTAGAATGGGAGAGCGGCTGAGGGTTGGAACCATAACCGCTTAACCGCGTGTCCTTCAGGCTATCTGAGCACGTCATATTCTGCAGGGTGACTTGGAGGTACTTTCATAACCGCGTGCCCTCCAGGCTACCTGAGCACGTCATATTCTGCAGGGTAACTTGGAGTTTGTCATTACCGTAGTCTCTTTAAATTTCCAACCGGTAGGCTTGCCACTCCTTCTCCCCCTCCAAAACGTAACCGCGTTATACCGCGTGTCCTCCAGGCTACTTGAGCACGTCATATTCTGCAGGGTGACTTGGAGGTACTAGATTCGGCATATCATAAGTCCGGTACCATCCATCAGCCAAGCCATAGTAAATAACCGCCATAGATAGTCATAGTCATAGTGAGCTCGTATTAACGCTTGCTTCCCCTCCTGGTACCCGTCCGTCGTCTGCTTATGGCCGATTCATTATTGCTGGTCACCTTTTTCACTGCTTAATCTCCGTATTACCGTTTCGCACAGCTTGTACGCCCGCTTACTGTCCCCGCTCGCCTATAATAAAGACCGCTTGTAGAATAAGTTGTAAATATGAAGATGTATATATATAGTGTAAATAGTAATTAGTGTGTAGAATAAATGTAAATATATTGAATGAGAGTCGTTTCATTAACTGTAGTGTGTAAGTTACCTTTTCCCGACCCCTGGCTTATCCGTTTCTTCACTGTAGTTGCCCATCCTCCATCGTCCCGCCGATGGAGTAAAGTGGTGTTTCTGCACTCTAAACAGAAACTGGCGCCCGAGGTATCCGTACCGTGAGCACCGCCGTAGTTTGGGGCGTCAAAGTGACACTTCTGCTCTTGTGTAGAAAAGAAGAGTACGTCACAATGTTTAGAAAAGTTAAGACTTCTTAATAATTTTTTCATCTACGTTTAAGAAAGCAGTATTTAAGATTAAATAATACTCAGGATTAAAACTGATAAAACACGGTGTGCCACAAATTACTATTTTTTATGGATATGCATTGTCACGGTTCCTTATATAGGAAAAGGAGCAAACAGCAGCATATTCTATATTAAACCATCGTGAGAGACACGCCCTTGATAAGGTGACACTGTGTGATAATTGTATGACAACTCTAATACAGGTCCTCATGATTTTGAGTTCTGCTTGTATGTGGTTGACCGTCTGGAGTAAAAACCATATTTGTCTGTGGAAGCGAGTTTCTTTCCAGGCAATTTTTACCAATCTCTTTACCAGTGTCATCTCAGATACCTTGTAGAATATAGAGAAAATGGATCGATATGGGACGGTAGTTGTCAAGGCAAGAATCGTTGCCTTTTTTTAAAGACCGGTATATTACGGGCGCGTAAATGGAAATATTCCTTTCACAATATAGACATTGAAGAGAGTTATTAATGAGTTGCAAAAATATTGCATTTACATTTAATGCATACATGTAATTTATTTTGGAGCGTAAAGAGAGGTGGAAATTATTTGCTAGAAGTATAATAAACACCATCTGCTTGTACACATTTTTGTATACTATTACCTGCTTTCAAATTAAAATTTACATGAAGTCAGAATGAAGGCAAATTTTGCATGGATTTAACTGAACTGTAACATATAATAGGGAGACTTGATTATATAAATATTTTTGTTACATCTTGCTTACTTGCTTGAAACTACGCGAGGACGATAATTATATTTACGCTATAAATAGTATTCCCCGAAGTTGTACAAATAAGGGAAATTTAACAATTGCGCGGTGAAATTTGGTATAAGGGTGTTTAATTAAATTACAGAAATGGTGAGGGATCATAATTCTATTATACTTGCATGGAAATGCCAACCATTACTTAGTTACTCGGATATTCTGCCTCACAGATATATATTCAAAGATCCTGCCATCTTCTCTCTCTCTTAGGACTGATGTAGATTACGTTGATTTTACACAGAAATCTGCATAAATTGCCCGAATTCCACTGTACTTTGTACAACTACACATTCGAGCCAAGAAAATTTACTTTTCACCAACTTTTAACTACACCATTCGTGTAATCTCGGAAATATATATTTCTACAAAATAAAGCACTTCGCTAATTTGTGTATGTATATAAAGTGTCATATGCCAAATTGTGGTTTAATTACTCGAAAAAGTCTGCCAGAATAAATAGTTGATGCTGAGAGCTGTCAAGTCATCCTGGTTATTAATTGTCGACTTTGTATTTCAAAGATATACCCGCCCAGTTTTTGTGAGAGGTCAGTGTGAAAAACATTGCGAGAGCAGTTTAAACTAAATTTTCTCATCTAATTAGTTTTTATTATAGTACAGGAGTGACCATCATAACGTTATCTCCACTATTGTTATTAGTTTTGTCTGATTTAATTGATGAGATAACTAAAACTATGACATTCTTATACAGATCTTAAATCTACTTTAAAGTATATAAGGGGTGCTCATTTCATTTAAGGATTGCTATACACTTAAAAACATTAAACATCAATTTTAATTGCTATAGATAGTTTTACGAATTCAAAATTAACATTGTCGACAAAAGTCAACAGTATTAATGATTTCTCTAAGTTTGAAGCCGCCTTTTCTAAGAAAAGTGAAAATTATGCATGCTCATCGTGCCATTCAAGTACAAACCAAGATTTCATTCGAAAACTGATCGTCAGTTTCCCATCTTTTAATCATTATTTGGCAGAACTGAATCTCTCCTATTAACATCACCTTCGTTTATTTCTCGAACTGAACTAAACTGCTTTTTCCCTATCAACTAATTGGTATTCTATGTCTTCTAACGCCACCAATCAACAACAGATCCACAGTTTCATGTCTTTCTGAAACTGTCGTATATTAATGAGCAACGTGCACGTTAACATTCCCGGTATATCGTTAATAAAGAGACAATATAAAAAACCAATAAGTTCCTTTTCCCACGGATGATGAAAAGCCCGAATCATGATCAGAAAGTATTCTGAATAATAACAGCTTACGCAACCCTCATGGAACGACCACATTTTCAGGCAATACAACATTACTTTTCCTGAAACATGGAATACGTAGCGTGACTGCGTGTAGCTAGATTGTATCTACTCACTGAAATGAGTCCTATTATCTATACTGCTACTTAATGTTCTTGTTGCGATTAACGATATGAATATACTGATGTTTCATTTAAGACATCTAGTCTTCAATGTTTAATGTGGTATCTGTTTGGATGGGGCATTTTTCAGTTTTCACTATCAGACACCAACCGACAATACGAAAACAGGAAACAGGTACTTCAGAAAATCGTCTATTAAATTTAATCGTCGTGTTTGATCAATAAAAAAAATGGAAACAAGAACTTTATGTATGTAAGAGTTATCTCTTAAAATTAATGCATTATAATGGACTTGTAGATATTTAAAAGCGATACGACTTTTATAGGGCATCTCAAAACGATAAGATAACATTTTTTAACAATATGGTCGTCTTATAAAACATTTCGTATTGAAATATTCTTAATAAAATTAAGTGAAATATCGTATAATTAAGAGAATACTATTTCTTAAAATCCAATGATAGAATTCATTTTTGTGAAAAATATGTTTCCCAATACGATAGTGAGATATATTCTTTAGTTTTATATAATGTAAGAGTTACCATTCGATAAGATGTTAAATAATGGTTAAGTAGTATACGGGTATCTTCAGTCCACCCCCACCACTTTAGAGTAGAGGTAAATGACGTTCTGACAGTCCGCGTGGCACCATCTTTGAACGATGGGGTCTAATGGAATCTGTAACAAGGATTGGATTCAGTGGTGGTTTTAGGATTTGGCTAGGGGGGAGCGGCAGTGATGTATTTAAGGAGAGTATTAGTGATAACCCAAGCAGCAACTTTGCAATCTCCACCCACATCTGCACAGAAGTTAACGTTGTATTAGATATAGAAAATCGCATTCATGTCACCCACCGGGCTCTGGTCGACTGTACGGCGTTGCTTATCATTTGTTTGTAACTAAAGTAAAAAAAGACACATTTTAACAACATCTAACCGACCTCAATACATGATTCTGAACGTTGGTGTAGGTTTTGGTTTTACTATTGACGTTGCGGAAATGTAATCATAAAGACTAAATTTTCAACATATAGATTAGTCATACTTTAACATTTTACGGACCACGCATCGTGGTGTGATGCGTGCATGATAAAAAAGGTAAAAGTGGAAGAACTAAAACATACGTTATGTTGTATGTTTTAGTATATTTTCGTTGTGTTATTCTATTATTTTCGTGATTCTCTTTGTATGGTTTCCTTCTGTGTATCAATGGAGAGAGGCCGGCCATTTGAATATTCAACCACTTTTTGCAATTAATCTCGAGGACGAACGTACATACCTGCTATTGTAATATTGAAAAATAATGTCAAAAACATTAAAATTTAGTAGATTTTGTGCATCCTGACTATCATTGGGCCCCGAAGTTTGTATTTTGTTCGGAATTAAAACAAAATTTTCATTTGTTATGAATTAAAATAACCACGCATATATTTCATAATTTAAAATAAAACACTAGAGGTGCGTGTGCCTCCTCCTAAATCCACCACAAAACTGAGTTGGACTCCTGCAAGAGGAATTGAGCCATCTAGAGATAAGGAACCTCGAGCGGAGATGTGACAAATGTTTGGGAACATACTTGAATCGGATTCTTGATGGTGTGAATATGTAATGTCTAGAAGGAATCATGGAACAGAGAGCAGTTCCGTGGGTGCCCTCCTATTTCCGGAGTTGCTGGAGACTGTCGCTCTGCTAGTTGTGATAGGATCTTTTTATTTATTCTGAAATCAAAAAGGCTTGTCCTATTTTGTAAATTTGTTTGCATATTTGATATCTGTGTAGACACTTCAGTAAAACTTACTGTATATTTTTCGTAAAGTTTGTATTAAACATTATAGGTTTGTTCGTAGAGCAGTTTCCAATCGTTTGAAACTATCAGAAGCACACACACATTGCTATAGAAATGTTGTTGTTCAAGCTAAACGTTTTTTAATGCGGAACTCTCGTAAAAATCTCTATAGTCATGAAACTATCATAAGCCGTCTCTACGAACAAAGCTTATATTAAACAAGAATATATGTTAGTTAGATATATGTGAACATGTATAGCTCATAGTTTAATTTTTCTCAAAGTTTAGCCACACTGGTTGCAGTTTTCTACTGTGTTATGTTTATCTTTTTCACTTCACTAAAGTTTGCGAAATTCCACGCTGAACTTTTTTGTTTTTCCTTTGAGTTGAATTCAGTATATTTAGCATAAAACTCTTGCTATATCTTGAATCATATCACGATACTGCAGTATATTGCAAAACTTTGTAGTGGCGAACAAAATTTAAACTTGAAATACTTTTATCCGAATCGATTCCTTCCAGGGATTTATCATTAGAAGCTCTTCCACACTGATTTTGATCTTCGATTCAGAATGAAAGTTTAATAATTGTCCTAGTACTCATCGTTTTGTACTCGAGAGTATGAATAATGTAGATCAGTGGTGACAGACATACATACAGTTTAGATTTCTCCTGGAAATAAAAGTGATTGGAATCTTTGATTACGTACCAACATTGAAAATGTTTACAGCAACATGTGTTTCTTATATTGCAATTAGGAAAATATGTGTTTACGATTGTGAACAAAATGAAAAAAAATAACCGAATATCAAGATATACTCAAGAAAACTATTGAAGAGTACATCATAGTACTCAGCAAGAATGAAAAGAGTTACTTGATTATGAAAAAAATTCAATATGGTGTCCACATGAAGTACATATTTGACTATCACATTTAGAAAACAAAACAATCGGTGTAATTTCTATCAGTATTATTTGAAATATACAGTCGAAATTATGCCCGGCATTAAAGATTATGTATAACTATATTAACAATATACTTTCTTTAAAAGTAAAACTAATTTATAGGTTGCCTGCTTAGTAATACATATTTCCTCAATATCTGGATGAGACCAATTTAAGTAGTTTTATTTGTTTGGAAGGAATTTGCTCATTTTATACATAAAAAGAAATATAGGGTCTCTTTTCGAACCCTCACTGCAAACGACTATTTACTCAACCAATCAATATTACCGCTTCTCAGAAAGAACCTTTCTCTAAATTACTTTTTAAATTGTTTTATTCTTATAAGACTGAGTTATGGTAATATCCAATCGTTTCATCAAATAATTTCCTATTGGCTATGCTAGGCAGGATGTGCTTTCTGTTGAGGGTAATGATTGCGTATATTAAATGATTTTTTATATAGATTGTGGCTTATAGTTGATGTATCGACACGTAAATATGTACTAAAATTTAAGTTTTATGTATTAGAGATATAATTTCAAATATCACAAACTCATTTGACTTGATTTACAGTTTATTAGGTATACGTACCCTATAACGTATATATGACCTTATGACTAGGGAAACCAATGGTTCAGTCTAAAGCATTTCCTAAAAATATTGTCTTGTTACTTGTTTCTACACAGTTGACAGAAAAATAAATAATTTCTTCGTTCCTATTACTACGAAATTTTTTCGACACCACTTTTGCACAATTTAAGATTTATGACCACTGACCAGTACATAAAAAAATATCTCCTTCAGGTAAAAATAGGGTGGGTAATTTATGATGAATAAACGAAACAGTGGGCCAGAAACTGAACCTTGTGCCACACCAACAGCCATGTCGTACCTGCCTAAAAGGTTTGAAAGTTATTAAATCCAAATTTTGGGAAAACGTCATCTAGAATAATACTGATCGCTGTGCCGGTATTAATTTTCGGGATAAAAATACATTTGATTTAGGTATCGACATATGTTAAACTGATATTAACATTATAATTAATTAATATTTGGATATTATTAATTAATTTCTATTTTAATTGGATTATTATATGCAAGATAATGTCCACTTTTACTGGACAAGTTTTAATCTTGTTTTTTTTGTTGTTTCATTAAGCTACGTGTTTAGAAGTTAACTTTATATTTCATTAATGTCTTTTATACATTTTTGGTAGAGTCAAAAGAGTGAAAAGTGTCTGAATATCAGCTTACTTGAGTTATTGTTTAAAAATATTTTGGATCGTTAGTTGACATCATACACCATCTGTACCTACTCCGAAACTTGCGATAAGTTACCTTGAGATATCACGCCGTATAAAATTAATCTGCCTGGTGCGGCTGAGGTCACTAATGAAATCTTTAACAAAGTATACTCTTCGACTTAGTGCACCTTTTTCTTAACCACTGTATGATGTTTCTCTATTTTAAATTTCATTAATTTAGTCTTTTTCTCAACTCATGGCCTAAAATTGCATCGAGTGTAACCTCGATATCCCGAGTTGATCTCGCCGCGCTCATTCTTAGTCTAACTTTTTTTCGCCCTGTTAATTAACATACCTGATTACGTCTCTCTGTAACCACCTAACCTGCCCAATCGTGCCTCCACCAAATGAAAATACGGGGGGAATCTTTTCCCGAAATCTTTCAAAATTGTCTCGGTTGTAACACCGTCGCATCGAATCGTTACCATCGCGAATTTACTGGATCAGGTATTTTTCTAACAATTCATCATCTTCCTTTACCATCTCTACGCAGATGAAATTTTTTAACTTTTTCATGGCTTCTCTTTCCTAAACAATGATACCCATTTTCATCTGACTTTTCTTCCAAAATCAATTTCTAAAATACCTGTGTTCCATGGACCTCTTTTGAACCTAAAAAATTTCAATTTGACAGACCAATTTCTCCCTTTTATGTCAACTTTTTTAATTATTTCTTTCACCTTACAACCTTTCCTTTTTTATATTTTTAAGTACGCTCCATGAAGGTTAATTAAGGAAAAAAGCTCTTCATACAAAGATTTTTTGTCTTAGAAGCAAAAAAATGATCGACATACTAGTTCCGGTAACACAAACATCGTGTACATAAATTTGATCTTAAGTTGTCATCAAGCCTTATTAGCAGAAATACTGAAAGAATAGTTTTTCTGGATAACCACGTGAACTCATTGCTCGTCTACCTCCGATAAGTTTTGAGTGAATTTGGAATCTGCCAGGTCTACTTTTTTCTTTTAATTTTTAGAGATGCATTAATTTTATAAGTTATCTTTCTTATAACTGAATTGTATGCAAGTAAATTGTTCTGAAAAAATGTTTTGCTGTCGTCATATCTAAAAATAAAATTGCAATTCTCCCCCCCTCCAGAAATTTTTATCACGTTCACGAATTCCTCAGTAACTGATTCTTTACAAATCAAACTAAGGTGTGTATTGTATACCGACTATTTTAAAGTATCTCAATTTCAACATATTTGTAACAGTAACTACCAAAAGCGTTAGCTATATTTGCTTTATTATACGTTGTTTCATTTAATATTTAAATTCCTTTTATTTATACAGTCCAACGAAGGTAATTTTTCCTGGCGCTCAATCCGATTCGCAAAGTTTCCTCAACTATTCCAATAAGATATAAAGTTGAAACAGGAATTTTGTGCAAAACAAATTATGCAATGAGTTTATCATGTGCAACAAATCAACACCAGTTGAGTTTTTAGCAAATAGAATAACAAGTAGATTAATCGGAGCACTGCATTAAAATGCAACTAGAACGAGCAAAGTTCGTCCGGGCATAATTCTGGGAGCAGCAACTGAGAATCCCGCAGACATCTGAATATGAACTGCACTTTGTGGAGTGGTATCATTTTAACAATACGAACTCTTTACAATAGGGATAACTAAAGAGATGTAAGGATAAATAACTTACAAATATTAAAACGAGTAGTTTGAGCTAAATTGAAAAAACATGTGAAGTGCAATTTCAAATCATGATATATTTTGTTAATTTTTGTTACAAACTCATTACATGCAACAACTCCTTATTCTGTTAAAAATCGTCATGTTAACCACCGAGAAGTTATACAAACAGTTGTAAAATACAGGGGAGTAGTAATTCAGGAGCAGGTACCATGAATTTGTTTTGAGCATTTAAATTTTAGAGAAGCAATTTTAGGTAAAAAACATTTTGCAACAATATGACAAAAATAAAGCCTTTCCTTTAGAATCGGTTTTGAATGTATTTTTTGTTTTCCAAAACAAAGCCGAAATTCAAATATTTTTTGTAAAGAAATATCAAGGTTAAAGTCTGTCCCGAAAAAGTTTTTACCGCATCAAAAAAACCTCCACTTTAAAAGAAGTAGCGTCAGTTGAAAAAAGTGTAAAAAATGAATTTTGACAGAGCGAGAAACGGGACCTTCACTTTGAAATTCTCTCAAAAAACGAGGTAAAGAATGTATAATCTATTTAACTCTATCTTATTCAGAATTAGGCAAAGGTAAAATCCCCTGATTACAAGCAATTTGGAACACTGTAAAGATATTTGAGATAATAATTGACGTAGTGAGTGATAAGTGTAACCCTCTGGTGGTCAGTGCTACTATTATTTGTCTTTTCCATTACTTATGACTAAAGCTGGCCGAGGTCACCTGGCCGACAGAGCCGTAATATGACTCATATGTTTACATCATATCATAATACTTGAATAAGTACAATAAATGGAAATAAATTTTAACAATAATGTTACATTTTATAAAAATTTGTATAATAACTCACCTTTTTAAGCAGATTTATGAAGTAGTTCGGTTGTCGTCATCACAAAGTGCGGAAGATCTATAGTATAATAGCATCAGGTATGTTTCTACAGTTGTCTCCGTCAGCGATGTTCGCTTTGGTGAAAAAATATATTTGTATTTTGAAAATGACCGTTCAACATCTACGGATGTAATACAGGCATAAGTAAAACAATCTGTGAACTCATTTAAAGAAGTTGTAGATGCACCATCACAAATTTGTCTTAATTTGCTAAAATCAGGATCTTTCTGTAATACGCTCTCGAATTTTTCACTAACGCGATTATTTTTTGCGTCATTTATAGCCTGTAGCTATGTATTTACGTCGTCCACTATTTGCAGCGATTCCACTAAAGACAACGAACTATTTTGCAATTTTTCTATTGCGTCGTGTAGTCCTCTATAATTGTTATTAATAGTTTTTAAATCTGTTTCAAGGGAAACGTCTTGAAAGCTTATCTGGCTTTCCCTAATAGCTGCAGCCTCGTTAGGGTTGAACTGTAGTATCACAGCTTTTATTTGTTGAAAATATTCAGCATAATAAAAAGCTGCTTTCAACCACGTTCCCCAACGTGTAAGAATCGGCTCTGGTAGTTCAGGGATACCAGGACACTGTCTGTGAAATACTCGAAGCCGTTTAGGAGATTTGAGAAATACTCTTTTTGTATTTGCTATTAATGCATCCTACCTCTAGAAAACATGTACTTTACACGTAACATGTAAAAACCTACAATTGTCTCTTTAAAGAGAACGGCCTACCACGCGCATTGTCGCGGCACCATCAGTCACAAACATCAATACTTGACTTGTTGAAAGTTCAAATTTTTCGAATGTCTCCAACACCACACGCGTAATTATTTAGCCAGTACACGCAGTTAGTCTTTTACTAGCTAGTAAAAGTGGAAATGTTGGTTTAAGAGGGTCCAGTACACGTATTATAATATTTAAAATAGAATTTTTTTTACAATCTGTCGTCTCGTCAATACATAACCAGAGCCGTGTATTTTTTAATCCACATTTAATCCTATTTACAATGTCTTCACGAATAGCTGGAATATATCTACGTAACGATGTACGACTTGGTAAGTTCATCTGGGGATTGTATTTGTTCCAAAACTCCCGAAATGGTTGTTTATCCAGTATGTGTAGAGGAATATTACAGGCTATTAACATTAACAATAAATCAAACATAAACTGAGTTGTCAAAGGCATGCCATTTTTTTTATTTTGATGTTGCACGGTATTGATATGACGACGACAATTTGTTTTGTGCCAGCACATTAAGTCTTGATTGCAAACTTTACAAATTATTTTACATCCGTCATAGAATAAATCCGGAAATTCACCGATAAATTTATTCACTGTGTCCGCGTACGGTCGTTTTTTACCCCTTGGCGCGTTTGACATTATGTATAATTTATAGGTACAACCTCACGCATCAACCTTTCAAATAAGACTGCAGCGTAAATCACTTCTAAATCGGCACGTGTGACGCCAACGCAAGACCGTGGCTGTACTCCAGCCACCTCGGCCAGTTTTACTTATGACATACTGACGAGGACATGAAAAGTTCGAAAGTTGCCGATAAATTCGAAACGTCGAAAGTTGCAAAAATTAAACTTGGATCATTTATTAATTTCATAATGTTACATATTTTGTGAAATTTTTATCCAAACATAATTTGTTGGGGTAATTATAAAGGGGGGTGTTAAAGACTACATAAAAAAAGGGCCTCTTATTAAACGTCAATATATGCTCTCATTTTGGAGTTATTTGTATTTAAATATTGCAATACAGGATGGGTATACAATAATCGATAGGTAACTACATAACTCTACAAAAATAATTCCGCATTTTTAATTATGAACTGATTAAGTCAAATGTTTGCATACAAAATTGTTTATACACAAAACAAAAGTTATTATCAGTATGCTTTAGGAAACCTCATGTTACTCCGAAGCACTCTGTATATTCATAGTTTGCAAAACTCGACTGCAACGTTTCCTCGTTGTGTAAATTGTTTGGTTCAGTAACCACTAAATAAACATGTTACTTCATAAAGGCACTCTAGTTGAATTTGCGGTAATAAGAACAAGTTTTCTAGTTAAAGTAATGTAATTCAATTAAGAAGTTAAATTGTTGTTAAAAAGTTTTAATGTGCTATAACGGTTTGCAGATCTAAAATACAATGTTCCTAACTTAAGGCTATTATTATCGCAAAAAATACTTTATATTATAAAAGTTAAAACTCGATAACTTGGTAAAGTCAACGAGGATAAGTTTAGTAAAAATATACTAACTTTACTGATTAGCAGACGGGAAGTTCACTAGGAAACCGGAGTTGGACTATCTTGTATTCGCTATAAGTCTTGCTAATTTTTATGTTGAATAATAGTTTAAATATTTGCAGTGCTGATGCAAATATCAACTCACCACATTACATCCAGCATAATAATATACAAAAGTGGACTGTCACTTATTGCAGCCTGAAAATAAAGAAGGAAAATAAATTCCAAAAATATGGGTTATGTTCAAGCCTGTCTGTCTATAGAATATTTTGTCCTAATTTTAAACAGTCAGTATAACCCTTTTATGAGGGACATCTTTTTTAACACCCTGTATAAAACTACAACGTAAACGATTGCATTAAGTCCGTCGCTATTGTTTTTAACAGCTCTATTTGCAATGAACTAAAACTAAAATTACACGTAGTCATTTACCGAAATCGTATTCAGCTTCAAGGAAGCAGAAAAATATCTATCATTTTCCAATTACTGTTGTAATATTAATGGAAAATTAACTAGTTTATTGTGCTAGGAAACAAAAAAAAACATTCTAACATTTCTAACATAAATCATTTTGATTCAAACCATTAGTTTTACAAAAAACATGATATTCAACATTAGGCAGCATGATAAATGCGTAAAAAATTTTGAAAGAGCAGTTTTTAAGAAGTATGTTAGCTAAATGTTAATAATATTAGTTTATTCTAATGGAATATTGATGTCTCACTAATGGAATATAACCTCGATTTTTTTTTAATATTGCTTAACTTGTTGTTGAAAAACAGTAGAGGATGGACTATATGGTTCTTTTCTATTAGGAAAATTTAACTTTCATAATTTTTGGTGCAATAATAATTGACTTATTTGACGCAAAATTAATCCAGCGCTCGTCGCAGTTTGACTCATTGCTATTAATTGTGTGTAATCATTATATTTATATTTAATATAGGTATTGTGTGTCACAGAAATTGCACTACCCAGTAATACATAAATAATTTAAGCAAAAATTTGACGTGTTTCATAAAAATAAATGCCTTTTCAAATGGCGCTACACGAAATTATTCTCGCATAAAATGGGTCGGCAATTGTTACATATTAATGGCAAATAAATTGATCTTGGAGAGTGATTGTGAAGGTGGTAAAATGTATATAGGGCAAACAATGCTTTTCTTTTAAATAAGTACGTATGATCATAAATATTATTATAAATATATCAATTATAGAAGTAGTTTGAAACTTTACTGCCTATGAGTAGTAACTTTTAGAGCCGTTTCGCGAACGACTGATGATCAGTCCTAACGATACCGGGCCATTGTTTAAATTGCTCCTTCCATATGACGTACTGCGTACCATCAGTTAATCGATGAAAAACGCACGAGGTCGAGTCCGTGCGTGTGCGTATCATCAGGATTCGTTGCAGTCATTAATTATAACAAGAGTTCCACATAGATGAGTACCATCAGTTGCGTATTTTGACACTGTGTTGCAATGGCGGTTCTTCTATAGGGTCATTTGGTCAATGACCTCCCACATACAAATAAAAAAATAGAGCCATTCATTTTCTGTTTAAAAATAATATAATATATATATTTTTAATATTCTTAAAAAATATATTAAAGTTTCTAGTTCATTCTATGCACAATACTATTCCAATATCTAGTTCATTACATTATTCATTTATAGAACTTAAAAATCTTGGGTCAATCCACAACATGTCCTTAAAGCTAGCTACGGACCGAATTTATAACGAATTATAGTGAAATAGACTTATGCGCGAATCGCCAGAAAGCAAAAGAGATAGAAAACACTGGAGGGGACAATGACCCTGACGACCCTGACACGGGAACGCACGAAATTTAGTATATACAGCAGTCGCTAGTCACCAGTCAATGTTGACTAGCTAGGCGTTGTTCGATAAATTCCATCGCGTTGTTTTTAATGTTTTTATTTGTGAACATTTTATTAGTAAATCTCTACTCGTGAAATTAAGTAAAACAGTGTTTTTGGTGTTTACTATTAAATATGAGTGTTGTACAAAATACATTAAAACTGAAAGATGGACATACGTTGGGTTATGAAGACCGAGTGAAATTCAAAGGTGGTGATCGTCCAAAACCTAATATGACGATAAAGCAAACATCTCTTGATAAGAAAAAAGAAGTTAATAGGTATGTTTAATTAGAAAAAGTTATCCTTCAGCAAATTTTATTCATTGTTACGCTCATCAACTAAATTTAATTTTACAAAAAGCATCAAGTCAGGATAAAAGCATAAACATTTTTTTTGCTAATTTACATAGCTTTTCTTCATTCTTTGGAAAATCGCCAAAAAAGAACAGCCGTGTTAGATAATGTTGTTAAGGTGATATTACCTAAAGCTGCTCCAACACGATGGAATTTTAATACAAAGTGCATAGAACAGAATTATTAGATTGTTTAGAAAAAAATCATTGATAATGAATCAGAAAACAACACTCTAAACCAAGCTATTGGTTTAAAAAACTACTTACAAAATGAACATTTTCTTTACTGGTTAAATTTTTTTCATTTAGTTATGCCTCATTGTGATATATTGTTCAATCAATTACAAAAATGTAATATCGATGTCATAACAGTAAATAAGTGTATTGACGTTTTTAATAGTAAAATTGAAGACATCAGAAATAAAATTTTGAATAACTATTTGGAGGAGACATCCATGCAGTCTGCCCAGAGATGTAAAACGAAAGAATCAAAAAGGAGAATTTCATTAGAAGTTTGTGATATAATTACATCTGAGGTCAAAAACAGGTTTGGCTTCAGTAATCATTTAGCAGTGTCTCAGTTATTTCACGCAGATCGATTTAAAGATTATAAAAAAAGCTTTCTTCAAAATATGTTTAAATTAGTTAAAACGGAGTATCCAGTCAAAAATGATTTGAAACGTAAAACTGAATTAGAAGTATTATACAGGGTGTTCCTCAATATCATATACATACGCAAGGGGGTAATTCTTTGGCTTATTTCATGACTGAGAAGTCCGCAAACGCTTCTTTACTGTTCTACAGGGTGTTGAAATTTGAAGATTTTTTTTGGCATTTTTACGAGATTATAACAAGTATTTAAAACACATATGCAGGCATAAGTTACGATTTCAAATGCGACCTATCAACATTAATAACAGCAACAGATTATTCAAATAAAACTGGAGCCTAGTAGACCATTTTAAAAATTTTCAATTTTATCTAGGAATTACAGAAAATAGTTTTTTATTTTTTTTCTCGGTAACGATCACATATACGGAAAAACTACAAGAGACCAAAAAGTTTCTAAATAAAACAGAAAATTCATATCGTATTTTAGAATCTACCAGCGGTGCGTCGAAAAAAAGTTCAGGGGGGAGAAAAGGGGTATGACCCCTGAAAAAAAAATCTCCCTGTAGATTTTCACATACAGCGTAACCTATATTCCAAATTTGAGCTAAATATCTCAAAAGCTGCAGGAGCTCTAATGAAAAAAAAAAATAAAAATCCTCAAATTTCAACACCCTGTGGATTAGTAAAGAAGCGTTTGCGGAACTATGTTTATATAAACTGTCAGTCATGAAATAAGCCAAAGAATTACCACCTTGCGTATGTACATGATATTTAGGAACACCCTGTATAGCCGAGACTTTTCCAATAGTGAAGGTGCAGTTGCTTTGTTACAGCTTTTTATTAATAATTTGTGCAATACATTTTCTGAAAGTGTCAGACTGTTAAAAATCTCGTGTACTCGCCCTATGACTACCGTTGAAAGTGAACGTTGTTTTTCCACCTTAAAAAGAATAAAGACATTTTTAAGAAATACCATGGGTCAGGAAAGGTTATCTTCTTTAGCTATGCTTACCATAGAAAGGGCATTAATAAAGAAGATAAAAGACTTTAGTGAAAAAGTAATTGACCACTTTGCATCTCAAAAAGACCGGAGGATCGACTTGGAATTTAAATCACTTTGAAAGGTAGGTAATGCAGTAAACTTTTCTAATTGACCTCCCTATCTCTTGACCCACGAACCGCCACTGCTGTGTTGTATTTATTCCTCTTCGTTCTGTGCAAGTGGCGAACAAAATATCTGTTTCATACCGAAATTTTAAATAGTGCCATATGTCAACGGAAAATAATCTAGGATACATCAACAGAAGATTATAAGACAACGCACGCACAAATGGACAACAATACGTTTCTACGTACATAGTTCACACTAAATCCTAATACGTACCATTTTTCTGTAAACACAATAGACCCTATTAGATTGCCAGGTAATAAATTTTATGATGGGCCGGCAATTTTGGAAGAGCAAGTTAACGTAAGGTGTGACATTTTCAGTATTAGTCTTGTTTTGACCTTATAAGTACCCAATTGTGTCTAGAAAATGTTTTCGTTTGTCTACATAGCTCTGTTACGACAAAAATGCCCAGTCAAACGCTCCGAAGTTGTAAAACCTCACCTGATGAGTTTTGTTACATTTGTGGAGAATTTCTTCTGAAGTCACAAGCGAAGCCATTGTCTGAAAATGTGAAAAAAGCGTATTTTCTACATTTTGGAGTTGTAGTCGGAATTCAAAATAAACAATGGGCTCCCCACGTTTGCTGTGTAAATTGTAGCATGTCTCTAGTGCAGTAGATGAAAGGGAAAAGAAAAAAGCCTAACTTTTGCGGTTTTAGTGGTATGGCGAGAACCCACCAATCATTTCGATGATTGCTATTTTTATGTAATAAGAACTGAGGAATATTCCAAAAAAGAAAAATAAAAAATCAAATATCCGAATAAATACGTAATTTTATATATTAAACCCATATGGTATTTAAGATGAATCATTTGTTTTTATTTTTCGTTCTCAACAGTAGAAACATTTTAACAGCAATTTAAAATTTTCTGTTGGTAATCCTGGCGACGAGGGCGTGCTAGTGCCGCCTTAAGTACTATACCTAGTAAGTAACTTTTTTAAACTGGTTCTGACTGCTCTACCAACAAGTCTTGTAACAAGAAGATACAAATGAAGTCTTCTAAAAGAATTTTAAACTAAACAACAGAAGATTTAATTATGATTTGTATTAATCTTTTATATTTACCCTAAACGTATGCTCATGCCGAAAAATTAAAAATAAATCGTAAAATTTATGTCAAAAGTTGTCTCATTGTGACTAAATGAATTAGAACAAATAAAAACACGACATATCAGTGTCCTATCTCATAAATCTGAAACAAGAAAAACACGGTGTAAATACATAATAAAACTGACATCACTTAATTCAACCTGTCGTACTGGTGTAAAAAGTTTTAGTATAACAAAGAGAAACATGCAAAGATAAACTTTCATTCCTTATCGTGAATAAGTAAGTAAATAACTAGTAGACGCATACACATGCTTTTATTGGGAGCGTTGTAGTGACATTTTGTCATGAATTTGAACATGCACACAACAGAATATCAAAGGTGCGATTGTGCGTTTTGATGTTTTCATTGTAAATTATTTCATAACAAAATACCATCATTAAAATATTTTATATTAATTTTAATATGTTATAAAATATATCCAAAAATTTAGACTTATTATTAAAAATTAAAAATAATTTTTTAAAATTACTATTTTTTAAGAAAAATTTTATTCAAAAATATAAGCCTATAGAATATGCAAAGTTAGGTTGTTATTTTTTTCTGGCTAACTATTGGGTTGAGGTTAAAAGGTAATTGATACTAGTAATTTAATTCATCTTTAATGAATAAATCTTGTATCAAAATAAAGGTCATTAAATTAAAGAATGATATAAGGTTGTCTCGAAAAATCTGGTTTAAATTCCGGTTGGCGAGCTTTAAAAAGCGAAATATTGATAGATGTAAATGTGCGAAAAGAGGTAACAAACTATCCGTTCATAGAAGAGGACAGATAGTCCGCGCTGTCTCGATAAGAAGTCTTTTGTTCGTCAATGAGAAGGGTTCATAATAGTAATATTAGTTATTTTGGAGAGTTAACTCAATTTCAAGAGATTCTACTACCATCGTTTTATTAATTTACAATATATTATGATAAAAAATGCTTTTAAAAATTTTATTGAAGTTGGCTTTTCTAAAAAAAGAATTTAAATACAATGAATTAGCTAACATCGTATGATTTTGTTGGTTATCATACCTCTTTATAAAAAATATTAGGAAATAAATATAATAAATTTATAAGAAATACAGTATGTACATAGTAAATGAATCTTCTAAATTATAATATAATAGTAAATATATTTCTATATTTTATTTATAATGAAATAATACACTGAATCGTGGAATTTGAAAATTTTTTATTATTTTTGTAATTCCATGTGGCTTAATGCAACGGACCTATATCTAAAATAGAAGTGGTTGTATTAATGAGTATTTAAAACCAACAGGATTTATTGGGGACAAACGTCTTTAAAATACAAGATATTGTAGAAATAAAAGAAGAAAATGATGAGAATGTTCGAATTGAAGATCAAAATTTTACTTCCGATAATCATCGGAAAATATTATTAATTGACAAACTTTTTTATTAAAATATGTTTGAATTTATATTATATTGTAATAAAATGTTTGTAGTATTATTTTTATTTACTTTTTGACTATTTGCTGTGTTTATTTTTATTTAGTTCCTATAAAATAATAAAATTTTCAAGATAAGTATATATACTTCATATTTTTATTTAGAAGAAATGGTCCTCTTCTATCGCAACGGATAGTTTGCTCGGAATCTTTGTGCACATTTTCATTTTCACCAATTTTGCTTTTTAAAGTGCAAGGAATTTAAAAATTTTTCGCAGAAACCCTATATCTTCTTTACAATTTAATTACCTTTATTATGATATAAGATTTATTCTTTAAACAGATGAATGTAAATTACTAGTATCGAATTACCTTTTATATCTGCCAACCAATAGTTACGCCAGGAAAAAAATAAAACCTAAGTTTGATATTCTATAGGCTTCATAGTTTCGATTGGAATAAAATTTGTTACTTAAACAAATGAGTGCAATGTTTAAAAAAAGTTATTTTTGAATTTTTAATTAATCATAGTCTTGCCAGGAATTTTTTAGCCAACCACTCGCGATGTATTTTATAACATATTAAAATTAATATAAAATATTTTTTCATCCATTAAACGGATAGTGAAGGTGTTTTTAATTTGGATCTTAGACTAGTATTAGTGTCGATATAACAAATTAAAATTAATAAGAAATATTAAGGTGCACGTACTCTGACTAAAAATCTAACCGGATTGTAAACAATTCTCTGTATTCAAAACATATCCGACCGAACTGCTCCGTTGAAGACAAAAAGCGCTTTCCCTATTCCTCCTTATCCAGAAACATTTTATTTGACAGATAAAAAAGTACGCACAGAAATCTCCTGTTTTATGTGAAATGTCATTACATTAGTATACGTCATAAATATGTTTGTTATTTCCGTCTACAGTAAATATTTTACGATACATGACATTTAATGTACGATCCTAAATATAACAAAAAGGGGAGCATTTACATTACTCCCAGCATCTGTCTGGCTGAAAAGACAGTAGGAGTAATAGCTTCACGGAGGAATAATGAGTGGTATTTGTCTTAAGCCAGTGGCGTGATTTGCAAATTATTTGAGTAGGGGTTTAAATTAAAACGTATTTTAATGCAGTAATATTGAGATAAGTGAAGAGTCAAGTTGGTTGTTAAGCAGGTAGTTGGAAATTTGATTATTCTTTGGATATATTTGCATTTAATTTAAGAAAATATGGTCTGACCCTAAAATGTGATTTGAAAACGTTACTGTGGTTTTATTTAGTCTAAAATAATGTAGATGTTCTTGTTATCTGTTTTCGAAGATATAACCAGTTTGACCTATGTAGAATAAGTTACAATCCAGACATGCTAATTGATAGACCCTTAATTTTCTCAAATCTTAGTTTTATTTTTACTGTTATGTAAATCATACGAAAGTTTTCACTGTGGTGAAAGTTTATTCCGTTTAATTCTTCACTTACCTCAATTAAATTTTAATATCGTACCTTGAAATGTTTCATTAAAATTTTTAAATAAGTATCAACGTCATTCGATACTGTCAATAGTAATTCATGTGATAATATTTTAATAATTTCTTCTTATTGATATTGACAATTTATCCTAACCCCATTTTATCAGGTCAAATGTATACAAAATTAAGTTTACATCAGCTTTATTTATGTAATTGCAGAATATATTTTATTGGCTTGATATAGTAGACATGGTTTATAATTTTCCATCAAGAATATATCTTTTGTAAAGGCAAATACAAAAAAGTTTGGATCCCGTGGACCAATTTTGCTCATCATCGAATTTATCATTGTCTTTGTCCTTTAGGTCCTTTAGGACATGTGTACCAAATTTGAAAGCTTTGTCTCAAAAGCTGTGGCTGCTATCGCGATACTACAGACATGCAGATAGATTTTTTCCATAAAGTTATGTTTTTACATTATAATTAGTCGAGATTCATCCAGAAATGCAATAAAAATTTTTTTTCCCGAAATTGTACCTTTTTTCTTCTTTCATTCATTGTGTCTCTTCTGGTGGTACCAAATTCACCAAATTTAATGTGTCACCTAAAATGTTGTTGACAATCTTAACTGTCAAATTCCCCAAAGTCTCCCATTAGTATTTTTTGAGTTATCGCGGATACACACAACCACACACACACACACACACGCACGCACGCATGCACGCACGCACGTACGCACGCACCGACAAACATCATTCGGAAAATAGTCAGAATAGATTCAGGAGGGTTTAAAACATACAAATCAATCAAAATCTGGAGGTTGAAAAAAATCACGATTACTATACTTCCTTATATTAGGTATAAGAAAGTAAAAAGTTTTAATTCACCATGTATTGTTGCTGAACAATTCACAACGCAAGGAAATATTTTACTACTAATAGTGGTAGAAAATTTCTCGTTATTGGTATTCAGGCCCTTAAACTCAAAAGCGATCCTTTACGTACGCTAATGCACCCTTCTCTGGTTACAACAGCTCTTAGCTGTTCTCCCGTTTGTTGAAAAGCTTAGATTTTATTTCAAAAGTTCAGTCATTTAGATTTATTAAGATGAGAAAGCTCGTATACATCGACTGTATGTATGAGCGATACATGTCTGCATGTATATAAGTAGGAAATATTGTTGGAAATTGTTTATATTATTAAATTTCTCGTATTCCTTATACTTAAATTTAAATCTAGACCGATATTCATAAAATTTTATATTTTTTTGTAATGCCATTGTTATACAATGAGGTAGTAGTTCCCCATTGTTGACTTTTATTTATATGAACTGATATTGAGTCATCAATTTTTGGACCGCTTCTATAAGAACTAAAATACTAAAGTTCATTCACTTTCTGTAGTCCTAACTAATGGTCATTAAAACAAATATTTTGAGATAATTTGGATTTTGCAATACTCAGTTTGTATGTCTGGATCATCTTCGAGAGGTTAGTGTCACATTCTCAACTACTGGACACAGATTTTGTGTCTTTTAAAATTTTGGACATTTCTAGTTCTCTGAAATTCGGAAAACTTTTTAAAAAATGTCTGACTACTCCATGCCAAAGTTAGCAGAAATAGGAGGGGGGAGGTACAATCGTACTATATATTTTTTAAAAGAAAACAGACATAGTGAGTGATCCCTCTAGTGGTTAGTGCTACTACCCGTCAGAGATCTTAGTGACTAATAGCAAAGTTTACAGAATTATTTATTCTGTAAACTTTGCTAATAGCGACCTGCAGAGCAGATACAAAAATCTACGACCTCTAGCTTTGGTGGGCTAAACTATATGCTGAATAAGATTTACAAGAAACAACTACTCAGCGGATAAAAGCCCAGACCTGCGTTGAATTAAACTTGCAAGTCTTGTTTGGGCATTTGTCAATTCCTCACATAGACCGGTTCCGAACTTGCTATGTTCTCGTCAGTATGCCATAAGTAATGAAAAAGACAAATAATAGCTACCAAACAATACTTGTAGGTTTAATTCAACGCAGGTTGGGGCTTTTGTCCGCTGAGTAATTGTTTCTTGTATATCTTATTCAGGAAAAGAAAACAGTTTTTTTTATTTTTGTAACACTTGATAACAATCTGACAGTTCTTTTACGAGTGATGATAATATGTTTCCTCATAGTCAAATCTACAAAGATCTGTTTAATTAAATATAATAATAATAATAATAATAACGTTTATTTACCACTGCTCACAGTATAGTTTACAATGAGTATATAATGCAATTTTACAATAATACAAGCAAATAAACAAAAGAAATCTACAAAAAAACCATAGGTTGCGCGTAGAAAAAGATTTTCCGTTCCTTCAATGAACTATAGACAATTTTACATTTTACATTTTATAGGCAATTAATTATAAATTCAATACAATAGTTTTTGAGGTAAAATAAAATAGATTGTAAAAAAAAAAAAAAAAAAAAAAAATTAATAATTTCTTGGACTTATAAGTTTGTGTATAGTTATTCTACCTATATTTAATACAAAATTTTGATTTTTTTTTAAATAATCCCAGAGATTTTATATCATTGATTTGATTTTTTTTGTTGTTCAGGTAAAAAATTGAATCCTCTGGAACAATGATAGGTATGGCTTCGTTGTCCTATTGTTTTTTCCGACTTTATTGTTTTAACTTGCAGATTTGTTTTATTTCGTGTAGAGTAGTAATGATCAATACATTGTAAGTTAGTTTTGTTTTTGTAGATGTGAGTAACAACATTACAGAAATATAGTTGCCTAATATCTAAAATTTTTGATTCTGTAAATAGGAGATCTGAAGGGTAAGTATTTTCCTTATTATACATTACTTTTAAACATTTTTTTTGCAATACATCTAATTTTTTCAGGTAACTAGTAGTGATTCCTCCCTATCCTAATATTGCATATTGTAATCTAAACTCTATTAAGGCAAAATACATCATTCTCATATGACGTGTATCAAGTATTTTATTGAAATACTTAAAGTTGTATAAAATACTTCTTAAAGTTCTAGAAACATTATCACATGTACATCCCATCTTAAATGTTTATCTAGCGTGACTCCTAAATATTTTATATGATCTGTTGACTTAATTTCTATAGACTCAGATATATTTTTTATTGTTAAGGGGCCTAGTCGGGAAAAAGCTTCGGATAGCTGTGTCACTCTCTAGAAAGTTTTTATACATGCGCCGCTGAATAATTTTGCTCTTGAGTTTACCTTCACTGGACGTTTTTTTCACCGACTTCATTGAGGTGCGATTCCCGATAGAGGTAACACTTCCTTGCTCCATTTGTAGTGACAAAGATACTTATTTAGAAAATTCATTTTAACCAAATAGTAGGGAATAAAAGTTTGAAACTTGCTCAGCATAATTATGAAGATTCATTCTAGAAGACATGTATGAATTTTACCTCGAATTTTACCGATTGATATAATAATTCAGGAGTTAATCATGTTCAAATTTCACTCATATTTACAGTATAAATTTTCCCTACATAAAGTGAAAATTAATTAAAATAGATATACATGTACCCTCTAGTACACTTTCAACTACTGATCCTCCAAATTTGGTGTAATTTGACCAAACCGTATGGAAGAAATAAATTTTGAAAAATTACTTTACAAACACTGGTTCGATTAGCCCACTTAATGACTGAAATTTAGGTAAGCTATTTTTGTAACATGCAAATGGTACGTACTTTGTTTTTTCATAATTTATTGTTAAAATGTTATGATCAAACCAATCTATTAATAATTTCATGTCATTTTCAACTTTAGTTTTTAGTTCCGACCAAGTTTGGTCCTTATAATAAATTGCCGTGTCATCTGCAAAGCTTATGATCATCCCGGAAGTTTTAATGGTAAGTAAATTGTTTAGATATATTGTGAATAGCATAGGTCCAAGGACTGTTCCCTGTGGTACCCCATATTCTACTACTTTTCCAAGCTTGTTTTGGTACGAATTCTTACATATTGTTTTCTATGAGTTAGGTAGCTTGAAATTAATTTGTGAGCATTACCCCTTATTCCTATATCTTGCAAGGCCTCCAGCAACTGCGTGTGACTAACAGTGTCAAAGGCCTTAGCAAGATCCTGGAATATACATAAAAGCGTCACCAATATTTTTATAAATTTCAGATGTTAAGCATGAAATTGCATCTTGCGTTGATTTGCCCTCTCTGAATCCGAATTGCTTATCTGATATTAGCTTGTATTTATATATGAATTTTTCTATTCTTACTTTTATAATTTTTTCCAATACTTTTGTTAAGCTCGTGATCAAAGATATAGGCCTATAATTAGATGGAATATTTTTATCTCCTTTCTTGAAAATAGGTTTTATCACGGCTGATTTAAATTCATGGGGGCAATTTCTTGTGTCAATTATTGTATTTATAAGAAATGTTAATGGCGATGCAATTTCTTCACATATTTCTTGTAAAGTTTCTGTTTTTATTCTGTCTATACCAGGTGCTTTTTTAATTTTTAGTGTTTTAATTGTATTGATTATTTCTTTTTTGTTGGTTGGCTCTAGATATATGGAATACTGGGATATCTCTCTTGCTGAAGGGGTGCTTTGGGGATTGTGAATTTTTTCGGCAAGTTCTTTTCCGATCTTAGCATAATTATTATTGAAAGTATTGGCAATTATAAAATATTGTTATACTTGCATATAAATGACTCACAAGGGGCAACAATTATAATCTAATTCTGAATTGAAAATGCTGTTTAATGTTATCGTTAACCTTAATTCAACTCAACTAAAACTTTATGAAAGTTGTAAATCAATAAAATTTATTTAGTAAGCCTTCCCAACAGAGTGTGGCGGCGGCATTTCCACAGAAGCGAAGCAAGAGAAGTTAAATGATGTGTATTTTAAGCGTCTTCGTTGTTTCATTTAAAGTTTTGGCATCGTTTCTGAACAAGCAGAAAATAAGTTCAATAAAAATATATCTTCATTAACGAACAACAAGTTTGGCAACTGTTTTGAACTGCGATTTTCCGACATTAGTGTTCATGGCAAAAGACAATAGTATATCCGTGACTTGATTCTAAATGCAATCTAGCCGGCCAGACAGTAACTCGAAACCTACAACTATTTCCGCTTAGTTGACTTAAGAAAACGATCTGGAATTCATCTCTCCACTTATATACATTACATTAACAATCGATTGCCAACCCACTGATTAAACTTATTATTACAATTACAGTGTAACTGATTAAGATACTCTACTCCTCGTGACCTCGTTATGTAATGCATATACAATATAATAAATTCATTTATTTATCTAACGAAGATGGTAAATACAATTAATACACATAGTGACATAGTAGACGTATGGTTTCAACAAGACAGAATAATATAATAATACAAAAAAGATACAATAGTAAATAAAAATAGCATTGAAAAAACTTAACTAAACAAAAATTGCATTGAGTACAATTTAACTACTCGTAGGTTACTAAGCAGTATTTTTTCTTTAAGTATAAAAGTTGAGATTTAAATTGGTGAACAGTTTTACTGGCCTTAATTTCATGAGGAAGAAGATTGAACTGTACAATTGATTTGTGGAACAAACTTTTCATAGTACTACTCTTAGTTGTTCTTTTTACATAAAAATTATTTGTAATTGCCGTACGAGTGTTACGTAGGTGTACCTCAGTAACAGGAAATAACTGTCGTACTAGATAGTCCGGTAAAATATTATCAATCATCTTAAAAATAAAAGTTAAATTTGGAACATTTACACCACTGCCAACCCAACCTACCTATGCTAAGAGGATAGTTTAACAACTCGAAAAGAGCCAACCTGTCGTGTGGTACCCCCGCTCAAAAATTTGTTGTACAAATAATTACCACGCAACTTCGTTGTAAATTCTGTAACTTCCCATTCATAAGGGTGGAGTGCCTCCAGAAAGAAAGGGACCCAGCAAGTATAGTTATCGTGCCGCATCCAAAAAACTGGCTCCTTAAACTATAGTATTATTTCAGCTTAGTTATCATCTAATTGCCCTCTGTAATAAAATTAATGATTGAGGCTGTTCTTCTATCTAGAAAGAAATTTCAAGAATGATAAAATTAAAAAATTCGAATCAGTAAATTCAAGAAAAGACACTGAAAATTTAAACTCTTGTTATTTCAATCTAATTAATAAAATGAAAACTTTATGATACATTAGATATTTTAAAATTATCAACCTATTTACATCTTTCTTTCCTTTCTACTTTAAGCTTGTTTACTTATTATATAAACAACCATTTTAGTTTCCAAATACTCCTTCATCCCTTATCTACAGTAAGTTTAACAGTGCTAAAAAATAATCTCATTAGTGTCACAGCCTCGACGAGAATAACACACATTTCAAGAAGTATATAAACATTTCTCATTTCTGTATGCGCCGATATACTGAGTATTTTCCAGTAAACTCAATATTATAGCTACGAAGTATGTTCCTGCCATTATGTGTTTTATACACGAGAAACACTAAATTTTAATGTGAGTATTTGTTTATAATTTTTATATATCACTAACCTATAACTAATTCTAAATAATAATTGAAGTGCCTAAAATAAGTACATGTTTCCTACAATCTGTTATAGAATAATTAATTAATTGTTCAATATTATTTCTTCACTATTAGTTTGGATTAGAATTTATCACCAATATAGTTATAGAATAACAATCAATTTATTTTTATCTTACAGTGCCCTGAGGATGGTAATAAATTATACCGAAACGTCGACAAGTTAATACAGTAGTGTTTTAATTACATTGGACCTAATAACCCAAAAATTTGTACTTAGTACTGATAATAATAATTGAAATAATTTATAAGAATAAGTAAAATTTTATTTAAATTTAATAAAGGAAATAACATCAAATCAAGCAAGTAACATCAAATATCTTAGTGAACAAATTACATTTATATTTAATGGAACTATTCAAAATATCCTACATTATTTTTGACAAGAATATTATATTGCTTATATATATTATCCATTACATTTTGTAACATGTTGGAATTATTTATATTTTCTATTTCTGCAGAAATTTTAACTTTCAATTCTTCTATACTGTTACCTCTATTTTTATAGGCTTCAGTTTTCTAGTGTCCCCTTAAAAGTATCTAGTGGATTCAAGTCTGGACTTCTTGGAGTCCCCGATATGGTTCCATGTTTTTCTATCCGCTCTGAGTATTTGTTATTTAAAAAATTCCCAACAGATATAATATTATGCACAGGTGCGCCATCTTGGCGCCAAATAATATCATTTAAGAGGTCTATAAGCAGTATTCTGTCAATATGTTCCTCTATTTCATTTTGAAGTAATGTTCAATCTTATGACGACGTTTCCGCAACGTAAATAATAAACGGAAGACACCAACATTTACAGTCCATGTATGTAGTCTGTCAGATGTTGTTAGAACGTGTCTATTTTACTTTAGTCACAACAACTGATAAGCGAAGTCGTCTAGTCGGTCAGAGGTCGTTGGTGACACTATGACGATTTTCTACACCTAATGCAACGTTAATTTCTGTTCAAATGTGGTGGCAAGTCGCACAACATACTGTTTGAGTACTCTTGACAATTGAACCGAATAACATTATTTATGGTTTTGACTCTTTAAGACGAAAGTTGCAATCTTAAAAGGAACCAAACTTTTTATGCTTAGGATTGATTTATTACAGATTTTTGTCTGCTTCATTAAAACTCTAATAAGTAATTGGCTTTATAAAAGTTCGACCTGAAACGTGATCTCAAAACATTTTAGATTCATAACTGGTCAATAACAACTATACCAAGATAATTTCATAAACCAATTATAAAACCACAACTCGTCCTAAATTCTCTATAAGACTCAATACTCTTAACTTGAACTTAACAGCTATAAACTTTATTAAAGGTTTGACCTGAAACGTGATCTCAAAACATTTTAGATTCATAACTGGTCAATAACAACTATACCAAGATAATTTCATAAACCAATTATAAAACCACAACACGTCCTAAATTCTCTATAAGACTCAATACTCTTAACTTGAACTTAACAGCTATAAACTTTATTAAAGGTTTGACCTGAAACGTGATCTCAAAACATTTTAGATTCATAACTGGTCAATAACAACTATACCAAGATAATTTCATAAACCAATTATAAAACCACAACACGTCCTAAATTCTCTATAAGACTCAATACTCTTAACTTGAACTTAACAGCTATAAACTTTATTAAAGGCTTTACAAATACCTTGATGTCAGTCACAAGACTAAAAGATCATTTTTTTTATCCAAATCCAAAATCCGCCACTAATCACATTGAAATATTTTTTTCTTTACATTTTGTTGATATTTCATGTAAAACAACTATTAAATCTTATCAGAATGTTTAAAATTTGTTTGCTACAAGGATACAGCCATAACAGAATATTACTTTACTAGAATATCATATCTTCGGGCACATTTTGATAAAGTTTCAATACACAACCCATTTTTTTTTATAGATTTTTATCAATTCACTCGAGTTCGCCATCCTTTCAACTTCCCTTCCTCTTAGTCACGCTTCGATATCACTCTCCCTTATCCAACTCCACCACATCATTTAAGGATCACTTTCAAAGGTACAGACTTTCTTAAAATGGTAATAGGTATTTAAGTTTATCAAATACTTTCTCTTGTCATAAGTCTTGCAAATATCGTGAATATGAATATAGCGTCAAACTTTCAAAGACTGATATATTCGAAGCAAACTTATAGGGAAAACGACTCAGATTACTTAAAATATAACTTTCATCACAATTTGTGTCAAAAAACCGTGGTTAATTATTTGTCTGACAGGGATGACCATTTTTTTATCACTAATGAAATTTATAACAATTTTTTAATCTTGTTATACATTTTGACGCCAAATATGAGTAAGAATAAAAAATCATGTTCGCTTTATGCCCGGTATTTATAACTAAAAACATAGGTACGTAATTGAAACCGATCAGCCCTTTTCCGTTAACACGTTTTAAAAGCAAATAAATGGACAATGGAATGAAAATCATTATCGTTCGCTGATATACGTCAATACCGATATATTCAATGTTCGCGTGACCGATGTATACTCGCCTTGTGATTATATTAAACCCTAGCGTTATTCTCAGTTTGTGAAAAACCCTTTTATCTAAACACGTACATTAACCCAATGGTTTGATGCGTTTCCTTAGAATTTAAAATTAACCTATAACAGAGTGTGTTTTGTAAAGTTCACTTCACTTTCCGAATGTTAATCTAGCATGAACACATTCTGACGTGTAAAATAGCACCAGCGTGCTCAAAGAGATTTCTCATTACGTATACTATGACAATATCAGATAATTCTGTTACCCTCCTTTCTTGGAGAAACCTCTTTTGTGCATTACCCATGTATGGCTTTAAGTAAACATTTGCTGTTTTTACAGCAAATTCAGTGGTTCGAGAGCTGAATATCTTTAACTTTTTGTTGTTTTGCGAAAAAAGAGCGTGCCCTATTTGTGCTGACTGTAATACTAAAAATGCAACTGGTAGATAACTCATACATTCGCTGTTATTTTATCAAGTTCAAAGAGTAGACGGCTGTTTTTAAAAGGATCAAATAGTAGCTGATGTTTCTGCAATTTGCACGAACCATACAGATCGAGCCAAACCACTGGATGACTAGCGGTATACACAGTTTGCAGTCGCCGTCTGTTGCCAGCACGATGAGGCGATCGCAGCGCGAATGTCAGAAGGGGATAGTGCCTTCCTCAAGAAGGAGGTCTTTTTGAGCATCTAATCTGAATTATTTATTTATTTAATGTCCGAAACTCAAAGGCTGAACCATTGATGACATGGTGGTACTTGAAACTTTTCTTGTCTGATTCTTGAGACTTCACTATGAGAAAAAAGTGAATTGATGTGTCAACTTGTCAACTTATTTCTCTCACATTTGCCTTTTCTGGCCATCCCTTTTATAGGCAAACCTAACGGTTCATAATCTCTAAACCGATTTTTTTTAATATTCTTTTTCTCCCAACTTTGTCGGTGGTAGAAAGATCAGAAATCAGTGCATAGCAATAATCACCTCTCCGTTGATCATCATTTAGATGGAGAACCCCGAGCTCCCACTTCAACCTTCTGGTAAGCCCTTCTAATAACTTCTAATAAACTCGAAACCTTTGGATTTTTCATTTCCATCTTTCGCCGTTCTACTATCTTTTGTACGACAAAGAAAGAAATTTCCTACGGGCTTCGGATGTCTCATACCGAGAAATGAGGATCGGTTGAATTGAATTCAGAGGATCCCCCATTTTTTCATTATATTTTGATTAGCCAGAGATGTAGGCCAGAGTCTTGCATTTCTTCTAAGCTTAAAAAAATATTCAAATCGGGGGGCGAAAATGTATCGAATTTCCTATTCAATAAAATGTTTCCTTATTTGTTCTTTAATTCTCGCGACGAATCATATACCGGTCGGTCCAGTATATTTTTAGATTGCACTGCGTCTGGCAGTAGCTTAAGCTTCTGTGTAATTGAATCCAAACTTAGAAAATCTTCCGCTCTTCGATAAATCTGAACCCTAATAAATTATATTTCCATGATGTCAAGATAGTTTTCAATTATGTTCTCTAAGTATTAGTGGTAATTTGCAATTGAATTATACAGCCTGTCTAAATTTCCCTTTCTCAGTCATTTATCATACCTATATTTGCAATTTAACGGTTTATACGTACTTGTGCGATTAATTGATTAATATATAATTGGATTTCCTCCCCGTTTATTGCCTGACAAGAGTGTGGATTGGCAAACTTATTTGTTAGACACTTCCATAATTGACTAATTAAATTTTATGTTGAATTTTACGAAGCTTTTTGAAATACGGTTGGATAAAGTTTTTAATTGAATTACTTATACCTGATGTATATTTGAATAATAGCCAACCTTCTACATGGAGGTAATTATTTGGATAATTTATTTGCAGTAATGAATTTTTAACTGAAATATTATAATGGAGTTTCGACGCAGAGTAGTAATCGTATAAGGAAGATGAGGTGTCTATATTAAAAATATTGTATTTCCAGGAGAAAGGAGAGGAAGTGGAAGTTTGAAAGCAGGAGGAATTTTGAAGGAAGTAATTTTTCAAACGGTATTTATGAGATCCAAGATCCAATATATTAATAATGTCGAGAAAGAAAGAAATGCGAATAAAATACATCCAAGATTACAACAGAGGTAAATGTTTTACAAAATAAGTACAAATTAGTATTCAGGATTTTCCGGAAGCAGAACTGACAGAAGACTACAGTTTTGTGCTGAAATGTTGGAAATATGTCAAACAAAAATAGCTTTCATTAAAAATATTATTTTCTCCAACGAGGCAACTGTTTGTCTTCATGGCAGTGTTAAACAGAGAGAACAGTCGGTATTGGAGTGGCAGGGAAACCACCTAGTGAATGTATCTACAGAAATAGTGGATAATCGAGTTCTAGAATCTTATTTCTTCGACAAACTTTGCATGAAACAAAATTGCTCACGATTCAACGATAATTTCTTCGAACATCATCAAGGAACAGCAATGGATAACTCTTTGTCATCATTTATTGCCAGTCTCTTCATGAACAGATTCGAGACAGAAACGAAAGAACAATTGGAGTATTTCCCTAGGGTTTGGCTTAGGTATGTGGATGATATTTTTGCAGTGTTTGATTTAAAAGTCGCTGATATTGATAACTTTGTTTCAAAATTAAACAGTCGTTTCGCGTTAGTTAAATTCACATATGAAACTGAAAACTCTGGACAACTACCATTTTTAGATGTATTAGTAATTAGAAATAGTGAAAATAAGTTAGAATTTGACATATACAGGAAAGATACCAGTACTCTAAGATATATTCCTAAGGACTCTCATCATTGTGCTCAACACAAAATGACGAACTTTAATTTTCTAGTCCGTCTATTAAGCTTTCCCCTTAATAAGGAGAGGTATGAAAAAGAAAAGGCATTGATTAAGGATATAGCTGCGAGTAATGGATATTCTATAAGTTTAATTGATAAAATAATTAGGACGCGAAAATTTAAAGTGACACTTCGAAATTTCTCGAACTTTCAAAATGAAAGAGAAAATTTGAAATTTGTAGCGATTCCATCCGATCCTCAATTCACTCTTATTGAGTGATTGATCGAATGTAAATTAATATGCTTATTGTTGTCATCCGATATTATACAACATATGTATACAGAGTGTTCATAAACTTGATGTAAAAATTTTTCCGGTTGGCTCATTTCATTAAAATACCGATTAAAATTCCTATGACCTGCAACATCCCCCTGTCCAATTGCTGGCATAACACAATTAGCTGGGGGTTGTACTTATTGACCGGTAGCTCAGTTCGCAGGTCATGAATAAGGGGTTAGATTGATTTCAGTTCTCACCAAGATCTAGGCTGGGCGCCAGGACTTTTGCAAGTACCAAACAAATAAAAGTTTACTTTAATAGGTAAATAGAACGTCACCACTGTCTGTAATGCAGTTACCATTGAGACGAAATCCAGTTGTATAAAATATCATTTTCCTGTTCCACCCAGTATATAATGATTAGTTCTATCCACCAGTTATCCTCTTCTCTTGATCCAGGTATTTACATAAAAAGGGGAGAGTTTTATGAGATCAGTACTTTAGGTAAAACAAAGTAAAAAGCTGTGACGTTTGAATTGTCCAGCTACGTAGACAAAATATGAGAGTTAACACAATTTTACAAAATAAATTGCAAACTAAACAAACTAGGATTGGTATCCCACAATATTTTAGGAAGTTGAAGACTTCAACAAAGTTAAGTATTCATAAAAGTTATGTTAAATAGAAAAAATACTAGTCCAACAAATAAACTAGGTATAGCTATGATAGGTAACAAAGTGAAATAGATATTCACTATATTTTAAGATATTTCTTACTAAACGAAGGTAATCTTCAAGAAAATAGACTTTAGAATACAGGCAGACAAATAGAAAGATAACGTAAATAAATATTTGCCAAATATAAAACAATATGATAATTGTCAAATTAAAGGTAACGTTAAGTTAAATTATTTATTAGTTCCTCGTAGAGAGGTAATAATGGATTCCAGATAACGTTAAATAAAGATATATAGCTTGACTATATGTTTACTGCAGATAATTAAAAGTTAATCAATTGCCAGATAACTAGGCAGGTATCTTTGCCAGAGAACTAAGCAAGGCGCCACTAGAGCAGCGTTTCTAACTAAATACAAAGTAAACGTTCAAGTAAGCACTGGATATTTTAAATTTAGAAAACCTTACGCTGCAGAGGTCTGGTTGGTAAATATATACACTGGTATAAAATGATCCACCACAAAACAAATGCACCACGTTAGGTAATTCTCACAAAGGTTATAAACAAATAGGTATTTCCAAAAGGGGTACCAAACTCCAAATGTCACCAGTCACCACTCTTCACAGAGCTACCAACGTAACCAAGTGACCTAAAACATCAACAGACAAAGACAGAAAACAACTAAGTACGATATAAAATGGCGACATCCGTTGCCGAGTAAATCTAAGATTTACAATAACCGAAAGTTACTTTAAATTAGCACACGAAATTATTACAATGTCGGAGAGATATTAGATAAATCGGCAACAAGGCACGAGAAATCAATACTAATCGATATTAATGACGCTGTTCTAGAGAACAACCAACGTGAACTGATTGATCAAAGATCACTGAAAAGCAAATTCGCCCAAGGCGTAAATTAAGATAAATACGGCAGGTACAATATTATTATGAAAAATACCTCAAAGGTACGTTAAATCAATATAGAAACTTTTTAAATAATGATGATCAGAAAATTACACAATAATACCAGAAAACATAAATTTTACCAGACCGCTAAACTACAGGTGTTGTCTTCAGAACGCTACACTAGTAAGAAGGAAGTAGCACCGTCGTGTTCGGCTACGTAAACTCGATTATAGTTTGGAAACAGACAAACATTTGAGAGTACAGTATGAGCAATAAAGATAAATAGATATTTAAGCATTTCTTATAATTGCAAAAATCTACCAAACCAGTTCCAGTAAAATTCAGTGGCGCCATCTGGACTAGACTGGCAGAAACAATTCTTCACGGAAATCGACGAACTGGAATGAAATGGCTTGCAATTTCGTTACAGAGCATAAGTCTTAAAATCTTTCGTTTCTGAGACAGGGTCATTATTAAAATGTGGTGACAGAATTACAAGTTTTCGTCATGTATTTGACAGAAAATACTTTTCAATAATGATCTCAAAACCCAGTATCTCGAAAGCGAAAGATTTTGAGACCTATGTTTGT
>JANEYF010004461.1:75000-123306 GCA_029963845.1 Rhamnusium bicolor
ATCGTATAACACGTGGCCCAAAGAAATAAAATTTTTTCATTTCACATTTTTTATTCAATTTTTACCAACTAAAATCTAAATTATAGTTAAAAGAATTCTACGGTCATAAATAATAAACAGGTGATTCAATATCTGAGTCATGGTTGACAAACATTTTATCTGATGTTATAATTATACAAGGTTGCCATTTAATAAAGAAGGATAGAAGTGTAGGGAGAGGAGGGGGTGTTCCTATCTACATCAAGACAAAATATCTTTTTGAGCCAATAGAAATTGACGTACAAAACGTAAGCAATATGAAATACCTTAACTTAACATATTGATATGCATTGAAATGTTTGATAGCATATTGTTACGTGTTTGCTATCCACACAAACACCTATACTCATAGATTCGTTGATTGAAAGTCCAGGTAACACTTACTCACTACTTTATTTACTAATTAACAATTAACAACAATAGATTAATTACTGTCTTAACTATAATCACCTTCGAACACTTATAAGTCTCTTTCTTATTTCTTCTTTACTCATCCACGTTCAACTTAAGATTAAGTCTCGGCCCACCGTGCGTCTTACTTATATATCCATTCACCCGGTCTAGAGCATTCCAGAATATTCCCGGCCGTTCCCATACAATTCCAGTCTCATCTAACCAGTCTACACAGTCCAGTGGCGTAACACTGCCCCCTCCTATAGCCTGAACGTCCCGATCAGACAAATCATTGTTCCCTGCATACTTGGCTAGTCTCTCTATATGCACCACCTTCAACTTGGATTTTGGACTTTGCTGAATTCTATATACAACGTCGTTTAGTCTGGTGACGACAGTGTAAGGACCTTCCCAGGGCGGGTGAAGCTTCGGGGACCTGCCTTTCTTTCGTTGTGGGTTATATAGCCAAACCAAATGTCCAGCCTGGAACCCTCCTGAATTTGCCTTAAGATCATAACGAGCCTTCATGCGATCACTTGCTGTGGCAATTCGATCTCGTACCAGCTCATGAATATTCCTTAGCCGTTCACCTACTTCATCCGCGTAGTCATTTATGGAAAGTCGCTCCTCATCTGGTGTGCCAAACACCAAGTCACATGGCAGTCTAATCTCACGTCCAAACATCACGCGAGCCGGCGTCTGTTTTGTTGTTTCATGAATGGAGGCCCTGTAGGCCATAAGGAAAAGAGGTAAGTGACGGTCCCAATCTCTCTGATGTGATTGTGTGGTATCCTTATAGGCAGCCTCAATCTCCAGTGCATGTACTAAAGCCTCACTACTAAGCTTATGCCTGGCCAACTTAAGAATTCGCCTAACTTCCTGGTCCCTTACTCCATCAATAAATGTACCAACTGCTAACTGTTGTTGAAATTCCATTGGTGCATCAGGATAGGCTAGATGGGCTAATCTTTCTACCGCAGCTTCGAACTCCTGGAGGCTTTCTCCCCCTCGTTGTCTGCGTGATTTGAGCTAAGCGTGATTACTTGGGCGAGATGTTGGTCGCCATATCTTAGTTCTAACGCGCCTTCAAAATGCTAAAGTTTTGTTGTTGTGCGGCAGGAATTGTTTGGAGCAGGTCTAATGCTTGGCCCCTTAGTGTTAATACCAATGCTGTTGCCTTTTCCTCATCATTTCAGTTATTTGAACGTGCAGCTGCCTCAATTTGTCTTTTATAAGTTGACCATGAACTTTGACTGTCGAAGGAAGGTGGTTGTAACCTAGTACCAGACGACAGTACTAACTGGCCACCCTTCTCTTTTAATTGTTGTTTAAGTCGGGCTACTTCTTCCTTAACTTCAGTTATTTCTCCTTGAAACTTTCCTCTGAATTCACTGACTTCTTCTTTAACTTCCATGACCTCAGCCTGTACATCTTCCTTCAATTGTTCAGTGACCGAGAGCATGACTTGATGCTGTCCCTCCATAATTTGTTTTAGTTCTTCCAGGCGTTTCTTTCTTTGCTCTTCCTTTTTTTCCTGTCGTCTTATTTCCAGGCCCTCGATTATTTTTATCAAGTCTTCTTTTTCTTCCTGGCGTTTTCTCTCTTGTTCTTCTTTTTCTTCCTGGCGTCTTCTCTCTTCGTCTTCTTTCTCTTCCTGTCGTCTTATTTCCAAGCCCTCCATCATTTTCTTAAGTCTTCCTTTTCTTCCTGGCGTTTTCTCTCTTGAGCTTCCATAATGTTTCTCTGTTCGTCCATCCGTTGTAACAATGCTGCAAGCATGTCCTGTGTTTGCTTCTCCGCCATACTTCTTGTTGGTGGCATTAACTCACGACACGTAAATCAATTTCAGAATAAAGTTTATTGCACCATAAAGTCCTTAAAGTGGTGATATTACGTCTATTTTAGTAATGGAATGTTCCAGAAAAATCTCGTAACACCACTAGAAAGTCTTATTTAGAGTCTATACTTCTTTTGTGTTGACAAAATTCACTTATCTCCACTAATTGTCCAATGGAATGTTAGAGAATTTTCACGAAATATCACTAATAAGTCTTGTTTTGAGTCTATAACACGTTTCCGTTAACACAGTCTACGTATCTTCTGTGGTTTCTAAATCGAATGTTCCAGAATTGTCACTAAAAGTCACTTATAGTCTTGTTTTTAAGTCTACAACACGTTCCCGTCGACACAATTCACGTATCTCCTGTAGTTTCTAAATGGAATGTTCTAGAATTTTCCAGAAATTGCACTAGTACTGCTTTTTCTCAGTCTACAACATGTTATTACTGGCGGCACTCGCGTATTTGCAACTATTTCTAAATTGAATGTTCTAGAAATTTCTCGAAAATCTACTTTAAAGTCACTATTCAGTCCAGAAATAGTCGTCCAACACTATCTAGTAGCTTAATTCTCCGTGTTACCACTAATTTCTGAGAAGAACACTGTAGAACCTTTTCGAATATTTCAGAAATTTCTCTTCCAATCCACTTCCGACACCAAATTGTTACGTGTTTGCTATCCACACAAACACCTATACTCATAGATTCGTTGATTGAAAGTCCAGGTAACAATTACTCACTACTTTACTTACTAATTAACAATTAACAACAATAGATTAATTAATATCTTAACTATAATCACAACTGAACACTTATAAGTCTCTCTCTTATTTCTTCTTTACTCATCCACGTTCAACTTAAGATTAAGTCTTGGCCCACCGTGCGTCTTATTTATACATGCATTCACCCGGTCTAGAGCATTCCAGAATATTCCAGGCCGTTCCCATACAATTCCAGTCTCATCGAACCAATCTACACAGTCCAGTGGCGTAACAATATTGTTTCATTTTGTACCTAAGTTGACAAAATAATAATTACAGGTGACATGAATGTGGATATTTTAAATTTAAGTTATCCATTAACATATTGCTTTGACTCATTTAACTTTTTACACATTATTAATGACCCGACTCTCACTACAAAATAATCTTCCACGTTGATAGATCCAATTTTTATAAATGATGTTGATATTTTATGTAGTAATGGAACTATTTCTGCTGATAATATATCATACGACAGACTAGCTTTTTGTCATGTTAAAATATCGTTGTTAAAATCACAACAAAAATTATATACTTATAGGGATTTTAAGCACTTCAGTGAACATAAATTTTATAAAGTACCGTGGAACAACATTTTCTTTATTAATGATATTGACGGTTGATCTTATAACTGATAATGTCACGAAAGTAGTTGAAGCCCATGCTCTTGTCAGGAGCATTCATCTAAAGCAGCATGTGCATCTAAAATACATTTTTTAGAACTTTAAAAGTTAGTATTTATCATTGACAATCATAGCACCTCGTATATTTTGATTATAGGACGCTTCGTTAATTAAAGATATACTTCAAAATCCTTATACTAATCGATTTTTTAAAGGACATTTATATCCAAATAGAAAAATAATATTTTTAAACTTTGCAAAGGAAGGAATCTTCAGACCTGTTTTCTGGTACACCCTGTAGTCTCACAAAAATTTCCCGCATATACAAGTGTCATCCTGAGTCATAATATATTGTACAAAAAATTTCAGAAAAATCTACTGAAACCCAGGATCCCTCTTGTTCTGGTGCCATGTCCTTTGGTTGTATTTAATGACTTTCTAATTATCCAATCGTCCTAATAACGATGGAGAGGTTTCTATCGTCTTCGATCACCAGCATCTTATACTAACAGATACCTATAAAATTTACTTTCTACAGACGCAGCTGAAGACACTATTGTTTCGGAAAAATTGCTCCTTGTCAGGCACTCGTGAACAAAAACTTATTTCTGCCGGACATGTTCCATTCATGAATTATTGAATCGGCCTCGTACACTTTCAGATCAATTGTTGGCGAGATTGAAAGAAGAAATTCCCTTATGTAAGGTATAGTCATTTCTTTCAAATATCACTTACTATATTTATCCCAAGCTGTGCAGCGAACCGTATATTGTACTTAAATAAAAATGATTTCTTATAAAACAGATTTAAGTAAAAGTAGCTTTTCTTTCACCGAAGGATATATATCCTCGGAAAATATGTATTTTCTTTCTTATGAATAAGTTAAAGAAAAAAGTTATTGATTTCGGGTTTCGTTAGCGCATTGTTTCGCTTAGAGTTTTATTGCGGCTCTCAAAATACTCTTTTCAACTTGAAAAGGAAATAAATATGGGAAATATATCGAAATTCCTCAAAAGGAGATTAAACCGCTTCTTATTGTTTAAAATTTTATTGTTTTGCTTCGTAGAATGAAGCAAATAAATAGCTGCTTATCATAAGAAAGGCTGTAATAATATGAACTCAAATACTAAATGAGTTTTTAAAATCTTTGATAAATTCATCGCACGAATTATTGTCTCTCTTCAACCAGTGGAATGACAATATCATGTTATCGAAAGCTGAAGCAAATTATTGCTTCACAAAGAATGTACAGTATACATTTACAGATTCTGTTTGATAAACCTTGTTTTTTTTTGGTGGCCCTACAAAGGCAAATCTAGTGGGGTCAAATCAGGCGATCCTGCGTGCCATTCCAACGCACATCTTCTGCTTATCCATCTATTCAGAAATACTCTCTTTAAATATTCTCTGATAGGAAGTGTAAAATGAGGAGGTTCCCATGCTGTTGAAACCACAAAGAAGAATTTGGTATCTCTGGATCGTTTGGATTGGGAAATAAGTTTGTCAAAGTAGGAAAAAGCTCTGTTTGAAGAAAGTTTAAATTTATAACTCCAGTTGGGTCACCCTTAAAGAATTGTATACTGGTAAAAGGTATTACTTTACTTAGAATACACTAGCAGGAGGACCCTAAATTAAACTAATGATCTAATAAAAATGTCATAAATAATATAAATGTACGTATTTTTACACAAAGGATATCAGTACATAATGATTTTAGTGGTTTGTCATGTGGAGAGATATATAATCCCTAAAAAAAGGTTAGATTTCACACTATTTTTACTTCAAGCGATAACCAAAAATTAAATCTAATATTATTAGACACAAAGTGTCCTCTTCTGTTTGTACCAGAATTTTCTGACCCTTTCTTGCAGCGAATTATTTTTTAAATGCATATACCGGGTGACACAGGAGATATGTAACACGCCGTAGCATGTTTATTTAAAAAAGATATTATTTTGAAATTTGGTACACTTATATAATGCGTGATTGTCCTTTTTTAAATACAAAAAAATTTTTTCCACCACTTGCGGTTTCACTGGAAGTGACATTTACTCTGTTATTTTAAATGGCACCTTGTATATTTTTTTTACCTATCTGATTCGTCTATAGATTCTCTTTTCAACCATGTATCGGAACATGGCATTTGTTTTTAAAATGACAGTTAATATCAATTTTAGTTTGTTAAGTCTAGGTGGCCCTGATATGAACCTTGGCAGATATTGATGCGTAGTGTGCCGTGATATCGAAAGACCTCTGGCATGCAACTTTGTGCCTCATATTTTTTTGGGAATAACCAGTAGCTGAACAGACTAATAAGATCTAACCTATTTAAAAAAAATATCTTTAAACAACCCACGATATCTTAAAAACCAAGATAGGAACCCCATTTTTTTACTTCACCTAGTTAAAAAATACTTATTTATCTTTTATTTTTGTCCAATACAATTGCTGTGCCTATCATATTTTGCTTTCTTCATTAAAATTAGTATCGAATGTTATTGCATAGTAATGAATATTGTACTGCAACAAAAATATTTAGTAAGCAGGCGGTGGAAACAAAAGAAGGTAAAACGACGCGTCATTTTGATTTGACAATTAAGAATTGTTTACTTGGCAGCAATTTAAGTATTTTTCATTAAATTATACCAAAAGTTATCACGTTTTTAACTCTATTTTGCCATGTATTCACGAAATGAAAAAGTAGATATGCTACTAATCTATGGCGAATGTAAAAAAAATAGCAGGCAGGCTGCTGTCTTATATGAAGAAAGATTTCCCGAAAGAATTCATCCACCAAACAACTATTTTGTAAGAGTTGAACGGCAATTCAGAAGTGAACCAGAAGTACCGGAAAATAATTTCATTATCGATGAAGACTCGGAAATCAATGTACTTGCAATTGTCGAGGTAGATCCCACGATTTCGATAAGACAGATTGAGGACCAAACCGGTGTAAATCGGGAATCAGCTCGACGCATTTTGAAAAAACATAAATTTAAATCATACAAGTACCAAATACACCAGCATTTATACGAAAATGATTTTCAAAGAAGATTGAACTATTGCAATTGGTTTCTGAACAGACACAATTTGGATAATAATTTTCATGAACAAATTTTATTTTCCGACGAGTCCAGGTTCACTAATTTGGGATTATTCAATCGTAACAACACCCGTTATTGGGCACAAGAAAATTCCAGAAATATGAGAGAAAGTGCATATCAGGAGCGATTTAGTTTTAATGTATGGTTAGGAGTAATTGGCAGAAGAATTATTGGGCCAACAATTTTTGATGGTCTATTAAATGGAGAAAGATATTTGGGATTTTTGCAAAATCAGATACAAGATTTTTTGGAAGAACTGCCACCTAATATTAACCCAATAATTTTTCAACAGGATGGGGCTCCACCACATAACAGCAGAGTTGTGGTGAATTATTTAAATGAAAGGTTTGGAGAAAACTGGATGGGAACAAATGGGCCCGTTCTATGGCCTGCAAGGTCACCAGACCTTACGCCGCTTGATTTTTTGTATGGGGCCACCTCAAGGAAAACGTTTATAGGATTCCACCAACAAACAGAGAAGACATGGAAATGAGAGTCAGAAGAGCAATCGATGGGATTACTGAATTACAGTTAGATAACGTGCTTAGGGCTACCGTCACAAAAACACGATTGTACAGAGATAATAACGAACAACATTTTGGACGTCTGTAGTAAAAAAATGTTTTTTGTATGTAGTACTTCAGTAAATATTTTATTTTAATTTCATTCATTCGTTGTAAAAATGTATTACATAGTGTAATGGTTTTTCATCAATTTTGTTCAAATGTGTTTTACTGATGTTTCTTATTTATTAAAAAAATCGTTTTACCTACTTTTATTTTGTTTCCACCGCCTGCTTACTAAATATTTTTGTTGCAGTACAATATTCATTACTATGCAATAACATTCAATACTAATTTTAATGAAGAAAGCAAAATATGATAGGTACAGCAATTGTATTGGTCAAAAATAAAAGATAAATAAGTATTTTTTAACTAGATGAAGTAAAAAAATGGGGTTCCTATCTTGGTTTTTAAGATATCGTGGGTTGTTTAGAGATATTTTTTTTAAATAAGTTAGATTTTATTAGTCTGTTCAGCTACTGGTTATTCCCAAAAAAATATGAGGCACAAGTTGCATGCCAGAGGTCTTTCGATATCACGGCACACTACGCATCAATATCTGCCAAGGTTCATATCAGGGCTACCTAGACTTAACAAACTAAAATTGATATTAACTGTTATTTTAAAAACAAATGCCATGTTCCGATACATGGTTGAAAAGAGAATCTAGAGACGAATCAGATAGGTAAAAAAAATATACAAGGTGCCATTTAAAATAACAGAGTAGATGTCACTTCCGGTGAAACCGCAAGTGGTGGACAAACATTTTTTGTACTTAAAAAAAGGACAATCACGCATTATATAAGTGTACCAAATTTCAAAATAATATCTTTTTAAATAAACATGCTACGGGGTGTTACATATCTCCTGTGTCACCCGGTATGTGCGCAAGTACAAAAATATCATGGATCTACTGGAAAAGTTACAGCGATTATTCGTGACTTTTGCAATACTCTGTATAATAATACTAGCATAGCGAATGGACAATACACTATCTAATCGCTATTATGCATCTCCCTCTTACAGATTATCAATGTCTCTAATAATGACTTTATTTTGATCTTTTCATCGCTATATTGCCTAGATTAATGCCAGGATGTATGTCTGGTACTATAAAAAATGTTCTTATTTCTTATCAAGATCCTGGGTGAGCCCAGGCCCAACACACGAGAGTTTTTGCGTTAGTCTAGTGGTCAATAAAAAAGCAATTATGAAATAATCGACGGGCCCAACCAATTTATAGCATGTTGAATTATGTCGGTGTCAGCTGTCGAACCTTCATACCAAAATGTTCGCTAACTTTAACTGATTGGTTAATTAAACGGTATTGCTAATAACGGCACCTACTTATTTATTAACTAAATTACTTGCTTCGCACGTGGCCTCCTCGGATGAGACAGCTTTTAACTCCTCATTTATAATGTAAAGTATTTTGTAAACGCTTATCCAAGCTTATCCAACTAGTTAGTCTTAGAAAATGTATAAATGATGCCGTTTTATTATTATACAGGGTATTTCAGGAGTAACTGGACAAAATCTAGATTCAGGACCTCAAAATTAGAAAAAAGTTTCCTATGGAGGTGTGCCCGGAAACGCTTCGTTAAAGAATTACGCCCCTTCAAAGATGGAGGCTAAAATTATCCAGTAAGCATGCGAGGTTACAAACGTTCTGGAGAATTCTAAAATAGATCGGCATAAGAACTATTTATGTAAACGTATATAAAAAAACGTTATTTTCGGATGTCAGATGGCTAAAAAAGGGCGAAAAATATAGTTTACAAAGGACGTCACTTAGAGGTTTATAAAACTGATATAACTTGTTTAAATGAGAGTATTTATGAAAAGTTTTATTCGAACGCTGGCAGAAGTTGCAAAAAGAGGTTTTATTGTTTCTAAAAAATTAAATAATTGATGGGATATTTATAAGTAGAGCTGGACGAGGTAGCTGGAGTACAGCCACGGTCTTGAGCTGGCGTCACACGTGCCGATTTACAAGTGAATCACGCTGCAGTCTTATTTGAAAGGTTAATGCGTGAGGTTGTACCTATAAATTATACATAATGTTAAATGCGCCAAAGGGTAAAAAACATCCGTACGCGGACACAGTGAATAAATTTATCGGTGAATTTTCGGATTTAATCTATGACGGATGCAAAATAATTTGTAAAGTTTGCAATCAAGACTTAGTGTTTTGGCAAAAAAACAGATTGTCGTCGTCATATCAATACCGTGCAACATCAAAATAAAAAAAATGGCATGCCTTTGACAACTCAGTTTATGTTTTATTTATTGTTAATGTTAATAGCCTGTAATATTCCGCTACACATACTGGATAAACAACTATTTCGGGGGTTTTGGAATAAATACAATCCCCAGGTGAACTTACCAAGTCATACATCGTTACGTAGATATATTCCAGCTGTTCGTGAAGACATTGTAAATAGGATTAAATGTGGATTAAAAAAATGCACGGCTCTGGTTATGTATTGACGAGACAGATTGTAAAAAAAAATCTATTTTAAATATTATAGTACGTGTACTGGACCCTCTTAAACCAACATTTCCACTTTTACTAGCTAGTATAAGACTAACTGCATGTACTGACAAAATAATTACGCGTGTGGTGTTGGAGACATTCGAAAAATTTGAACTTTCAACAAGTCAAGTACTGATGTTTGTGACTGATGGTGCCGCGACAATGCGCGTGGTAGGCCGTTCTCTTCAAAGAGACAATTGTAGGTTTTTACATGTTACGTGTAAAGTGTATGCGTTACATCTTGTGGCAGAAACGATTCGAAAAATGTTTTTCAGAGGTAGATGCATTAATAGCAAATACGAAAAAAGTATTTCTCAAACTCTCCTAAACGGCTTCGAGCAGTTCACAGACAGTGTCCTGGTATCCCTGAACCACCAGAGTCGATTCTTACACGTTGGGGAACGTGGTTGAAAGCGGCTTTTTATTATGCTGAATATTTTCAACAAATAAAAGCTGTGATACTACAGTTCAACCCTAACGAGGCTGCAGCTATTAGGGAAAGCCAGACAAGCTTTCAAGTCGTTTCTCTTGAAGCAGATTTAAAAACTATTAATAACAATTATAGAGGACTACACGACGCAATAGAAAAATTGCAAAATAGTTCGTTGTCGTTAGTGGAATCGCTGCAAATAGTGGACGACGTAAATACACAGCTACAGGCTATAAATGACGCAAAAAATAATCGCGTTAGTGAAAAATTCGAGAGGTATTACAGAAAGATCCTGATTTTAGAAAATTAAGACAAATTTGTGATGGTGCATCTACAACTTCGTTAAGTGAGTTCACAGATTGTTTTACTTATGCCTGTATTACATCCGTAGATGTCGAACGGTCATTTTCAAAATGCAAACATATTTTTTCACCAAAGCGAACATCGCTGACGGAGACAGCTATAGAAACATACCTGATGCTATTATACTATAGATCTTCCCCCACTTTGTGATGGCGACAACCAAACTACTTCATAAATCTGCTTAAAAAGGGTGAGTTCTATACAAATTTTTATAAAATGTAACATTTTTGTTAAAATTTATTTTTATTTATTGTACTTATTCAAGTATTATGATATGATGTAAACATATGAGTCACATGACGGCTCTGTCGGCCAGGTGACCTCGGCCAGCTTTATTTATAAGTATCACAATAATCGTGCAATTAGCGGTGCAAAAAACTATCTGTAAATTGTTTTTATTACTCTATGAACAAGATATCAGGTTATCTTAGTTTCATAAACCTCAAAGTAATGTCTTTTGCAACCTCTATATTTTTCTGATCATCTGTCATCGGAAAATAACGTCTTGAAGAGACATATACCACTATAAAGAATGTATAAAAAAAGTATTCATTGTGAAGTTTACAAGAGTTAATATCCAACCTTTTAAAAGGTGCCTAAGTATGTGATATAACACCATTATTTTAGAAATGAACAGTTACATCTGGAGTTATTTTGCAGCTGACAGTCATAAATCTAACTGTTATTTAACAATCCTCACACAAGGAGTCACAAAATAAGTCTCACAAAACTTCTTTAACAATAGTTGTAGAAGTAATATGTTATTCAATGTTATGTGAATTTTGGTAGAAATTTTCTACTAACAGGAACGCTTCTAAAGGGTATTTTCCCTTATCGGTAAAGTGGGTGAAATCAGCATTTTATTTTTTTATTTCAACTTCTTAATGTACCTGAATTTTATTATATAAAACTGTGACTCGAGAAGCTTGATTCACTTAGAAACTTGTTTGTATTTTTAATTTTTTTCATAGAAATGGGTGTTTTTGAAGAAAAAAATTAAATATCTCGATCCACATGGTTATTTTAGAAATTGCTTTATTTATTAAAATGGAAAATGCACCAGTTGATGAAAATTCAATTTCTGACCAAAAATTTAAAATTTGTTTTAAAGTGTAAACAACTGTTAAATTAAATGTTCAAAAACATCGCCTCCTACTACAAGACATTTTTGGGCACTTTCCAAAACACTGCGTTCTACAATCAATAGAACTTATTACATTTCTAATACAACGATATACTTCGTTTACGTTGCTATATTTCATGTTGTAAACTTAATTTTTTACATGTCCCAAAAATAAAAATCCAGAGGGTTTATGTCCGGCGAATGAGGGGGATACTAAACAGGACCTTTTCTAGGCATCCATTTATTTCAAAAATATCTCTACAAAATTCCAAGTTTCAATGTCTTTTAAATGGATTTCCAACATATTATTAAATTTTTGGAATCTTTGAGAAAAGTTCTTTTCAAAAATATAAACATTTTCATGTCTCATGAAATACAGAGTACTCAACATTGCAAATTTAACCTTCACATGTCATAGCCAAAGTAGACTGTCTTTGTTATTAAAGATATGGAAAAAAAATCAAACAGATATAGTTGTATATCGATTGGAGTATAATTTGATATATTTACTTAGTATACAGTGTGTTTCGAGTTTATCTGGTTAAATAAATTTTCATTTTTTATGAAAAATGTCTTTTCTGTATCCTAGAAAATAAGGCTATTATTTGGACGTACATCTTAAGTGGTACACACGGTATATGTCCTAGTTAGAAAAATTTGCTTCATCACTCAAGATAATTTTTTGTGAAAAGTCTGGATCTTGAGTACATTTCTCAATAAACCACCTTCAAAACGTTACTCTTCTGTCACTGTCACCTTCTTCTAACGTTTGAAGAGTTTGATATTTGTATTGTGCTTTAGGTTTCTTCAGGATTCTTCGAATAGATTAAAAATAATGTCCCTTTCTTTAGGCAAATTTTTTATGAAATTATTCAGATAGGTTTCAAAATATGCCAAATCAGTCATTTCAGTTTCCTTTGATACGATATAAATCTTTGTCTTTTCATGACAAAAACACTATAATTTATTGTCAGTTGGCCATTCTTCTGAAAAATCATATTTCATTTTTTCAATACGCGAAAAACACATTTTCGTTAGGATAAAACTGAGATTAACAGTAAGTAAAAAGCACATTGGAATAAATAGACAACAAGGAATGTTTTCTTGTTTCATCTCTACTTGAGATAGTTTTTTTAAATAACTTTTTGTTCAGAAATAGATTTTGCATCGATTAATATAAAAACATACAAGGTGTTCCATTAAAACAAAACATCTTTCTGGAAATAACTCGAGAAGTAGAAACTCGATTGTTTTTCTGTTATCACTATCGTAATCAGCGAAAACATTCTACTAGTTTGTTAATTTAACCTAGTTCGTAGCTCCAATAATAACGGAATTAGCAATGGCGCCCACTTAATTTGGTTCACTCTGTATATCACTTTAGTACCATCCTATTTCAATAATAAGCATAGCCTCTTACCGCTTCAAATAACAGGTGGATACAAGCACCATCCGGATTTTTGGTAATTTGAGGGTTATTTAATGTAAATGTAGCTGTACATTCCAAACAAGATAAAAATTATCATGAAATTATATTCGTCTTAGTGGTATAGATCATATTCCAGGAACATTTCCTTTATTAGCTGACACATTTGACTCAAATTTTTGAGAGTATCTGTCTCTGTGAGCAAGATTTGGATTTTTGTTCGTGTAAAATAACTACACAAATAAAATCTAAGATATTCCCACTATTCTCATTATTCTCACAGTTACGTAGTATTCAGGAATATGTAAGAAATTCCGTGCTGACACACTAAGAATATTTTGTCGAATTTATCACATGGAGATCCTAATACTTGGCACAGTTCCCTTATAATTCTAACCATGTGTGTGCATTACTGCCGAGCTTTCCGAAGGCATTTTCTAATCTAAAATAATTGAAATACATCCGCGAAGAATGTAATGTGTTACGAATTCCTTGTTAATCGCAAAACAGAGGAGTTTCTATTAGTTCAGACTTGCGAGAGCTCGAAAACTATTTTAGTTAGTCATTCTTTATTAGTAGTCAAAACACATACACCAAGTGTTAAAAAAAAAACGTTATCAACTTACACATGTAAATGAAAATCTAGACATTAGGTTATTAATTTTTTTACGTGTCATTATACGAATTAATAAAATTTTATTAAAACAACATTTATTTTAAATAAAATACAAATAATTTTTTACAAAAGGTGTTAAAAGTGTCCCCACTTTGCTACTTAAAGATGGTCGATGTCAGAAATAAGAATTTGAAAAGATAATTTTTTTATCCTCTATCGTGAAGTAGGTTGGAACCTTTTCCACAAAACACCAAAACAGCACATACTGCTCTCAACGCACATTTCGACAATTAGTAATGGTACAAAGATGTCAAAAAACACTAATTTATCTTTATACAACCTGCTAAATTCAGTAGTATTAAATGTAGTACTAATGTATCAGATTTTGTCGAACATGTACTAGATTTGCATCAAATGTACCAACGTACAGAGGCAACACTGGCTGTGAGTAATGGATAGTCTGTAATTAGGAAACGTAAATTTAAAGACACGCTTCGAAATTCCTCGACATTTCAAAATGAGAGAGAAAATACTAAATTTGTACTGACTCCATACGACCCTCGATTTACCTGTGGTATTGGTAAGATTTCTAAAGATATAGGTACGCCGACAGTGATTCATTGATTGGGAAATACCTAAACCAATCCAAAAGACAAAATGGAAACAAACGAAAAGTCGGGCATTTACGAAATTAATTGTATGTTGGATAAACTAGACGATCAATTCAAATATGAATGGAGGAACATAATACTGCGCAAATCATATATGGCAAAACAGGCAAGTCTAGTGTTGCCCAACAGGCGTTTTAGAGCAATTATAAAATGGATAGACGCAATATAAATACTAGACACTTGAATGCATTTGAGATCTTGGAAATTACAAAGTTTAAAAATAGCATGAATCCAATCCAATATAGTAGAAGTTTGGGTATAAATAGAGTACATTGTTAGCATAAGTTTAATTTTAATCATCTCCAGATGATGCCAACTGGTTGGTAAAATACGTGTCGAGTGCTATATATGGTGTTTTGTGGAAAACCACATCAGTGTTATCGGGCAGATAAATATAAATCTAAAGAAAAATTGTTCAAATTGTTTCAAAACCAGTTGTAATTAAAAAATAAATAAAAACGGTTTAGAATATGCAACATACTGATATATCGTCGGCTATTTGTGATACTCTTGTTTCATTTGATCAGCAGTCTTCATAAGAAAGATGGTAAGGATATGATTCCCAAGTCAAGAGTATTGACAAAATGACCATCATTTCCCTAGTTGTAGTGTTTACGCTGGTACCATTTACTTGTGTACTATATAGGTTCGTTTGGTCCACGATATTTCTAATAATTGCATCCATTGAAAAACACTCCAAAAATTACTGAAGGGTAAACCTTCTTTCTCATCCCCACTGAAATGTTGTATTCAAATTCAACATTCTTTCACGTATATTCTTTTTCTGTTTCTTCTCTTCCATTCTAGGAGGATCTTCTTTGTCATCTTCTTCTTTGACAGTCCCATCTATACCACTTTCATCTATTACTTCATCTAAAAGATTTTCAACTATTACGTCATCTTCTAACTCCAAAGTATGTCTGGATCCATTATCATCGCTTCCATGACGTAGGATTTGACTCTCTTCCTATTTCTTATTCTCAGATATATCTCATATATCACGTTGGACATACAAATCTTATGGTGTTTCATCAATCCAAATTGTCATATTCTGAGAATTAACATAGCCATTGAGATGAAAACAGGCTTCGTCGAAGAAGAATTTTGCCAAAAAGCTCGTCATCAAATTTGTTCAAAAGCAAGCCACTGACAGAATACCATTTCACCTGATAGTCGACTTACTAAGAGTTTAACAAAATAGTTCTGAAGAGATATAAACGTATTGTAAGCAAAAACAATACAGTAAAACCTCTATATTCGGCCACCTTTTAAAAGCGGCACCTCATAAAACGGTCGCGGCCAGTTCAAAGACAATTCTTCATAAAATACCTGCAATTGTATCGCGTACCGGTATAAATTTTATTGGCAAATATGTACTTAAAATTTTTCTACCCTTCGTAGGTAGAATTTTATAAATGCAACAGTTATTGGTATTTCCCATAGTAATTTCAAGACCCTAAGCGATAAAGAGGATGTAGCTTCATAGATTTTGAGCTGGTTTATGTTCAGCTGTGATTTTGTTACAATTATCATGTCGCTAAAAAGAAAACGTTTGTCTCTTAAAGACAAAATTGATATTGTTGGAAAGCGAAACGATCAGAACCAGTGCTCGAAAGTTAGCTGAAAAGTATGGTATTGGAAGAACATAAGTTAACGAAATTATAAAAAACAAATCCTTAAAGAAACTCTTTGAAGAAAGTTCCAATCCAGAATAGAAGACAAAATTTCCCAAAACTGAATGATTGGCTATTGCCCAAGTAGTTTACAATTGGTTCTGTAAAGCCAGAAATAAAAACCTCCCATATCTACCAAAATAGTAGTACCGTAACGTAAAAATAAAGGCTTTAAAAGTAAAAATCTCCCCATATCTGGATCTCTAATAAAAGAAAAAGCGTTAGAAGCAGCCGAAGGTTTAAAAATGACGAGTTCTAAAGCCTCAAATGGATGGCTACAAAAATTTTGTCAAAGACATAACACAGGCTTTAAAATAATTTGCAGTGAGTCAGCTGATGTTGACCTGGATAATGTTGGAGCCTGGAAAACAAAGCTACAAGTAATATTAAAAGACTATTCACCAAAAAATGTGTACAATGCGGACGATAACCAGACTTTTTTTACCTTGCAATGCCTAACAAAACATTTGCTCTAAAAAGTGATAAGTGTGTCGGTAAAAAAACTGCAATACAAAGATTGACCATTTTATTTTGCGCAAATATAGAAGCTGACAAGGAAAATCCATGAATTATAGGGAAGAGTAAAAACGCTCAGTGCTTTAAAGGATCTCATATCAACAAATTGCCTTTAGAATGGGTATCCAATAAAAAAGCTTGGATGACAACAGAAATGATGACTTCGTGACTAAAAAATTTGATGAAAAAATAAGGAAACAAAATAGAAAAGTCATATTATTTATGGACAATGTCACGTCCCATCGTAAAGTGACACTAGACGACGTGAACATAGTTTTTCTGCCTCCAAACACCATTTCCTACTACCAGCCATTGGATCAAGGGATTATTCATAACTTTAAGATGGCTTATAGGAAATTTGTAATCAAAAGGCTTCTAATATTCACAAACAGCGAAAGTTCATTTGAAGATATAGAAAAAAGCGTTAATTTAACCAACGCTTTAGTTTGGATATCAGCAGCCTGGAAAACGTTTCACCAGCTACAATTTCAAAATGATTTGAGACTGCAGGATTCTTGGAAAATGTCCAGCAAGACGAAGATTTCAATGAGGAGGATGAAATTCCACTGGCCCAGCTTTTTCCCGAATGATATGATGTAAGCCTAGAAAATTATGCATATTATGATAACAATGTTTTGACTGAAAATCCTAATTTTGGCGTTCAAGTAATCAATGAATTAATTGATGATAAAGATTGTGATTTAAATAATGAAAGTGATGTGGAAGAATCTGGAACGTTAAATATTGAGGATATGAGTGAAATGTGTGAAAAACTAAGAGACGTGCAAAGTTTCCTATTTGTAATAACAAAAGTGAACTAGCTGTAAAAATTGTCCAAATTTTAACAGAATGTGATTCTCAGGTTTAATAAAAAAAATTAAAAACTTAAAACAAACCTCAATTGAAAAATATTTAAAAAAAAGGTAATTATTTAGTATGGCAGGTAATGTTTATGTACATAAGTATAAGCACACCTAATTTGTAGATATATGTATATGTAGTATTCTTCAATGGGTACAATTTAATTTAATGAAGAAAGCACAAAAATAACCAACATTTTTTATTGATTTTTGACTCTCTCAATAACGGCCACTTCCATATAACGGCCATTTTGACAATAAATTTTGGTGGCCGCCATTTATAGGTTTTACTGTATTAGGAAATTTGTTCCTAAATTCTTTTAAACAGTCTTCTATGATATATTGCTATGGCCCATCAAACTTCTGCCCATTGCGAAAGTACTTTAGTTGCTTAAACGATGTTTCTGCAGAGTCATATCTGCACTTTTTAAGTTCTCGTGAATAATTGCTTACTGTGGCTTCTCTTTAGGCAAGTTAACGTTATTTAGTATGGTAGAGCTTTATATATGAAAAAGAGTCTCGTCTGTACATTTATTTTGGAGCATTAAATCGTTTGGAGAGAAAAATACAAACCATGCATAATAAATTACCAACGTAGCCTAATACATATTTTCAGTCTGTAAACATTTCTCTTTTGATGTAAAGGTTACCTGCCAACCCTTAGTGTTGGTCATCATTAACCTAATCAGTCACAGAGGTTGACTGGCGTTTCAACCCATGCGTCGCCGTCACAGTCGACAGTTTCTTGACATCTATAGCTAATGTTAATGTAAATCGGTAATTAGAGGAATTCATAACGTCTCCATGAATAACGCCGACCTGATTAATCTCGCAAGACACGGTGACGAACATGCGGATGCGAAGAGAAAGCCATTCCGCATTTATGGCAATACTTAAAAGGAAAGCACCGGAGGATGTGTATTGTTAAGGCACGTTTGCATGTAGAACAATGTTAATTAATGATATGCAATCTATAATGCATAAAACTCACTACCGTCTAAACACAATGTTATGTACGTAAAGGATGATTATCTTTTGTTAGTTTCGTGAATACCAGCTACCTACCAAATGTTTCGCAGATTAGTTTATTATACCAGTTTAGTGTGAAACGACTTGATTGCAAACCGTAATAATAAGATATAAATACCGGCTTTAATTGAAAAGTAATGCTATGTTGTAAGATTCATCGTTTTTTTAAAAACAGCAAAACTACGATAAAATACCATGTAAGGTCGTATGTTCAAATCAATAGTTTCGTGATTAATGGACTTGAAATCTTGGATAAAACTTTGCAAAAAATATTTTTGCATATGCATAATTTATTATTGTTAGTTTTTAGAGTTTCCCATTGGGCATCAATAAAATGTTTGTCATGTTGTAAAATACAGTACTTTTACATACGATATCTCAATAGTCCAGAAATATGCATGCCATTTAATGAACTTGTGTTTTTGCAATGTTTGTCGTTGTTCTAATAGGTGTATAAATAAAGCTTCTGAAGTAGCACCTAATATAAATGAAAATTAGGATGATAAAAAATTTAGTATAAGCTATCTCATTAATGTATCAATAATATATTTTGCATTCCCATTCATGTATTTATTTGCCCGATTCCTCCTTATTGATAAATTGTTGGCTCAAAATAAAATTAATTTAAAAAAAAATCTACTGATTCTAACTTGAACCTTTACCATGTTAAAGATTCAGGCTGTAGCGAATAAGCTACGGAGTTTGGGATATTTTTAACAAAAACAGTTTGTAAAATAACCGTTTTAAAGAGAAAATGGATCTATACAAGTTTTGATCACGACAATGAATCAATATGTGGCATATAGTGGAGTCCCGTTAGTAGAATATACTGCAACATCTGGTGTTCCTCAAGGGTCCATTCTCGGACCCCTGTTGTTTAACATATTTATTAATGATATTGTAAAGGTTAGGGACGTTTGTTCTGTGCTGACGATCTTAAAATCTTTAAAATAATTTCTTCCTTAGAAGACTGCGCCTTTCTGCAAAATAATCTCTCAAATATATCTAATTGGTGTGTTCAAAATAAGCTAAACTTAAATATGTCTAAATGTACCGTCATGACTTATACGACTAAAATTAATCCTATTAGTCTTTCTAAGACCTCCAACTCTTGTGGACCTTGGCGCAATTTTTGACAAAGAACTCTCTTTTATACCGTATATAAATAAGCTAGTAAATAAGTCACTCAAAACTCTTGGCTATCTAATTAGAAGTAGTAGAGATTTTTCGAATGTTAATACTTTAAAATTTTTATATTTTGCATTTGTCAGGTCTAAATTGGAATATGCATCCGTAGTCTGGAACCCTTATTACAGAAATCATATTAACGATCTATAAATTGTACAGAGACGATTTATAAAATTATTATGGTTTAAATCTGATGGAGTATACCCGATTGTTGGTTTTCTACAGCTAGAGCTCTTAAATGGATTCTCTATGACTACTCTTGAGAACAGGCGTGATCATTCACAGGTATTTCTATATAAAATTATGCACAATCAAATTGACTGCCAAGTAAATTAAATGTTCATGTTCCGAATTTAAATTTCCGAAGATCGTAAACTATTTATCTCTCAATTCCACATTCTAATATTTTTAAATTTTTCCCACTATTCACAACTATAACAAAAACTATGAAAAAATTTGATATATTTCACTCCACAATAAATTTCATTAAAAAATGCTATAACTGAATCTTTGTTTCTTTTTTTATTCTCAATAAGTATTTGTAATATTGTTCATTTTTTAACTCTAAAATTTAAGTTTTTAATGATTTTTTCTTGTGTTTGTTCTTCTTATTAATTGGGTTTACCTGTTGAGCAGTATGTAAACATAGAAAAACAAATAAATAAATAAATAATTACCGGAAATGAACACATGGTATCTCAACGTAGATTTTTGTTTAAATAAATCGAATAAGATGATAATAATTGAATAATTTTACACCGGACAACACGTCGAACATAATTTCGAAAGAATCTGGACGAATCCGGACTAGAAATAGAAGAATATTCAAAAGTTCCCAGGAAAAATAATTAAAGACCACAGTCATCTTCCATTTGATGTACATACTACACACATACATACATACTATCAATTAAATATAAATTACCCTGCCTGTCAGTCACTCATTTTCTCAACGACTGTTAGAGGACCATGCGTTCACCTATCTGTTTTTTTATCAATAAATGCAATAGACAATACACACCAGTTTTAGATATGTCTTCCAGAACATTTTCGCATTAATATATGAATAACATATAGCCTCCATGCATCAAGAAAAATGGAGCACATCTCTCTAAGTATGATCTAACGTTGGAAGTATGTGAAATATAAAAGAACAAGACGCTGACAAATTTTTAACCCTGCCTTAAAGCTCGCTTCAAGTGAGAAATGACAGGGATCATGCTGGACTTATATCCTTGAAAACAGGAACATGTGTCATCGCCGTGTAATGAATTTACAGTAACGTAGTGTAATTTAGGATTCACCGCAGGACATTATGTATATTTCAGCTGCACATATTTGTACAATTTGATAAAATAACAAAAGAAATAAAGCAAACTAATTTTAGTCACAACTAAAAACAATATACATTAGGAATGCTAAGTAGGCGTAGGAAAATATGCAGTATTCCATTTAAAACAATTTCGTGAAAATGGCCGAGACAGGTCCTTTTTCATTTTTAGGGGGACATAATTTGACATCAGCTCTTGTTGATTTCCCCCTCCTCAGTAGAACCATCCTTTCAAAAATTTCAAATGGGAATGGGTGAGTATACATCATTTTTTCATGAACCGTTTTTCAAATGTTATTTAGGGTGCCTAGCTATTTGCATTAATTTTAAGTTTGTTGGTCTGTCTGTCTCTATGAATTCATAAGCAAATGTTTTCCCCAGGTGTTTAATTAAGTTTGCTAGATATAGAGACAGTTTACTTGTATGGTTGACGAAATTCTTCGTTATATCCTGATTTGTCACTGCTGAAAGAAAATTAGAAATATGTGTTTAAATTTATATTACACTTTAATAAACCTACAATTACTTTCGATAGTAATTTCAGATGAAATAAAATAAGAGAAATAATGATTGCTGTTGTTAACTGCAGAAATACGTACATTAATACAGCGCAATCGATTAGTTTTTACAAGTTTCGTCTCGATAATGACAATATTACGAGAACTTCTATTGTATATACGCTGTTAAACGTACAAACTAACTAAATTGTTACTCATACATTTTATTCGCAATGTCTGTCAGTTCCTGAGAATGTTATTTCCTAATTTATAAAACAAAATTAAACTAAAATGTACTTATATTTTTTCCCATTTCCTAGTATTTGATGTAAACCAACAGATCAAAATTTACATCGATCGTAATGTATCTTTCTGATGACTAGATGAGCTAATGTGGTTAAACGGACAGGTGTTTAACGGTTACAAATTTCCTTGATCTCAGAAGCAGAGGAAGAGGTATTTTTTCCAGATGTGCTGAAAATAGGTAAGATCATTCCTTTGTACAAGAAAGAGTGTTCTTTAAGAGAATGATTTTATCTCAAAATATAAGATCCTGTGCGATTTGCAGCATGATTTTCAAGAAGGTAGATCGACTCAATCAGCCATTCTTAATTTCCTTGATAATCTGTATGATAAAATAAACGAGAATAAAAAATGCTTGAAAATATTTAAGGACCTGAGAAAGGCTTTCGACCTTGTCGACCATGATATTTTGATTGGTAAACTACATCAATACGGTTTTAGATGTAATTGAGGTCTTTTCTATTTGATCGAAAACAACAAGTTTCAATTAATGGCCATCATTCTAACATAATGAATGTATCTTATAGAGTACCCCAGGATTCAGAACTGGGGCCACTTTTATTTATGTTTGTTAATGATTTGTCGGTAAGTGAGGAGTGACCATTCAAAACAGGACATGTCCATATAAGCTAAAATTGAATAAACCGCAAAAAAAACTGTTTATAGATAGACCCCAAATGATAAAAAAAAAAGAAATTGCAGTGAAAAGAAAGTGCAAATCCATGAACTTGATGCCATTATTTTTGAAAAAAATGCATTTTTAATTAAGGAAATAAATAAGAAAACTAATTGGACATGTCTCGTTTTGCACGGAAACTGTAGACATGTCCTGTTTTGTTTGAACTTTTTATTGGATTTTGTCTTATTTTGTTCGTTTGTTACAACATGGTGTTTAATAAAAACTTTATTGTCAAAATTCTTTAAAACAACAAATAAAAAACCGAAATTTAAATATGTAGGGAGTGATCTTCTTCAAGGCAGTCGCAGACATCGACTTCTTCTGCGGGCACTCCCTCATCTAGTTCGAGGTCCCGTTGCACCTTTTTCCCCCAAATTTTTTTTTAGAAGCCAAGTTCTTAACTCCCTCTCTCCAAGAGAGATTTTCCCACCACACAACCTTTTTTTTCTTCCTCCTTCCCCACCGGCTCTCCCCTTCCTCCTCCTCTCCTCTTTTCCCCCCTCCCCCCCCTTTACCTCCCTTTCCGCTTCTTCCTTCTTCCCCCCCCCCCCCCCCCCCCTATTTATTTTTCTCCTATCTCTCCCTGAACGTCCTCCCCCACCCGAGATTTCTTTTTTACATCGGAAAATTAACAGAAATTGTCAAAGAAGGTCGCGAGGAGTATTGTGACTTTTTTAAGGGCACATGATTTGTTTATCCAAACGTGGCGAGACGAGTCAACAATTTTGTTCAAATATATGGTAACAGTTCTTCCTGGAACTAATTTATTCAATGAGGAATGCATTTATTTAACATCGATTTAATTTCTTGGGATTTTGGAAAAGCCCTCATTAAAATCCCTGAGGTGAATAAACGTGGAAAATACATAAAGTAATAAAATAAATTCTGTGGCAAATTTACTAAAAGTGCGGTAATAACCAAACAACAAAGTTAAAAATGGCACCAAAGATTACGCAAGAAATGAAAAATGCAGTTAAAAAAAAGAAAAGAAATATTAACAAAAAAAAGATTTCATTAATAGAATATTTATGAAGGTGACAGAAAAAGTTAATGCCCTAGAAAAAACTATACAAAAACAAGAACAAAAAATCGAACAATTAGAAGCTAAACTTGAAAACACAGAACAAAATTATAGGCTAAACAATATTTGTATTTATGGACTTGATGAAGAGGATAATGAGAACTTAAATGAAAAAGTACTGAAATTATGTAATGAACGAATTAAGGTATCATTAAAACGTGAAGATGTAATTAAATGTTACAGAATTGGCAAAAAATCAAATAGAACCCGTCCAGTCATAGTGAAACTTGAAAGACTATACCAACGAAACAATATAATAAAAAACCGAAAAAACTTAAAAGGAACAAAAATTGTGATATGCGAGGATTTGATAAAAAGTCGATTATTACTATTTAAGGATGTACAAGAAGCATTCGATAAAAAATCTGTCTTTACTCATGAAGGTAACATCTACATAAAAATGGAAAACAATATGAAACAAAAAAATTCGAAACCACGCAGAACTACAGCAAATAGTGACTAATAGAATAAATTAATTTGTTTATTACATGTATTACATTACAATAATTATAATTTTGAAATATGTATATGCAGCAAACTACGCCTTTTTATATATGAGCGTATACAGTAATCTTTTTTTCTTTTTTATTTTTTTGGAATACATATATTTGCTTTTTTGTATGCATTAAGAAATTTATTTCTCAAATTTCTTTATATTTTTAGAATTAGTATAAGAGATATCATAAAATCATTTTAGATTATCTAAATGCAGTAGAGGAGTATGGACACATAGACACTTTAGTATCGACAGAAGTTAATGATATCTGGCAGCGATTAGATGGAGAAAATAAACTAAATATAATACACTTAAATATCAGAAGTTTAAGAAAAAATTTTGATGAGTTATTAATTCTTTTAGATCAATTGAAAATAAAAAATATTGATATCATTATATTGTCAGAAACGTGGCAAATTGATGAGGTGAGTAATTTTAATATAAATGGTTTCAATTTACACTATAATGAATCATGTTTTAATAAAAATGATGGGCTTATAATATACATAAAAGAATCTTTACATATAAATAATATAGAAAAAAATAATACTTACTGACATAAATTTATTAAGATGTACTTTTGAAATTGAGAACGTCACATTTGGTATAACATGTACATATAGACCTCCATCTACCGATATAAACATTTTTTTTAGAAGACTTAAGTAATTATATGTCTAATTTAAAAATAAATAATATAGACATTTTTATTGGAGATTTAAATATAAATATTTTAGACAAACTAGACAATAATATGAATGATTACCTTAACATTCTGAACAAGAAGGGATTTATTTCTTATATTAACAAACCTACAAGACAAACTGAAAACTCTTCAACTATTATTGATCATATTTTTGTTAAGTCTGACACATTTAATAACAAAAATATTGAAATGCATCCTTCCATTCTACAAACGTCTCTGACTGATCATTATACTATATTATTAACAATTAATATTTGCAAACCTCAGTTAAATATAACAGATAAAAAAAATATTAAAAAGATTAATTATGAGAAATTAATATATTCATTACAAAATGAAAAATGGGAAGATGTATTAAGTTGTGATGATGCTGAAGAAGGAAATTTTCTGTTTATGTCTAAACTGTCAAACTATATTGAAAATTCCTCAAACATATCTAAAATTACAAGTAAATCTCATAAAATCAAACCATGGATTACAATTGGTCTTATAAGAGCAATAAGACGTAGGGATAAAATGAAAAAACAGATAACAGAAAATTTCACTCTTGATGGCAAATTAAAATATAAACAATACAGAAATGAATTAAATAAAATAATAAAAAATGCAAAAAATAACCATTATAAACAAAAAAATTCTTGAATCCAATAAAAACTACAAACAAATATGGGGTATAATAAATGAGGTGACAAATAAGGATTTAAATAAGTATACAAAAACTGTTAATTTAAAAGACAAAGATGGAAATATAATAACAAATAACAAGGATAAAGCAGATCGGTTTAATGAATTCTTTATAAATATAGGACAGGAAATGGCTCAAAAAATTTTACCTGCTCAAAATCAGTTCTTAAACAAAAATAGGCCAAAAAACTCTTTATTTTTAAACCCAGTAACTGAGCATGAAATAATTTTTAACATTTCTACATTAAAAAATAACTCTTCCCCGGGACCAGATGGAATATCATCTAAACTTATTAAAACTGTTCATTTGTACTTAATAAAACCACTTCAGCACATAATCAATTTAACTTTTCAAACATATAAAATACCCAAAGAGTGGAAAATGTCAATAGTAACCCCAGTTTATAAAACAGGTGATCGTACAAATCTAACAAATTACAGACCAATATCCCTTATCAATAACTTTGGAAAAATATTTGAAAAATGCGTGAAAAAAAGGATCACAGAATTCTTAGATAAACAAAACATTCTTTCCAATAAACAGTTTGGATTCAGATCTAACAAAAACACTGAGGATGCAGTATTTGAGCTTACCAATTTAATAATGAAAAATTTAAATAAAAACAAAAAGTCCCTTGCCGTATTTTTAGACTTGGCTAAGGCATTTGATACTGTGTGTCATAAAACTCTAATAACCAGGCTCGAATGGGCGGGAGTAAGGGGTCACTCGTTGAGATTGTTTGATAATTACTTGAGTGATAGAGAACAAAAAGTAAAAATTGCAGAATCATTGAGTGATTCTCGGGTAATCTCAACAGGGATACCACAAGGCACTGTTCTAGGACCTGTTCTCTTTCTTTTGTATATAAATTCAATTGGAGACATCTTAACTGATGCAAGTGTCATTTCATATGCAGATGACACTGCTATAATATTTTCAGGCATAAACTGGACAGAAGTATACAGAAAGACAGAGAACGGGCTCAGTGAAATTCAAAACTGGCTAAACAATAGCCTTTTGAGCTTAAATATCAAAAAAACGAATTACATGACATTCTCCACTACAGTTGCTGATCAACCAGATATAAATCTTATTAAAATACATACAAATAACTGTATAGAGAACCCAGCGACAATGTGTTCATGTACAGAAATAACAAGAATAAAAAGCATAAAATATCTAGGCGTGATAGTTGATCAACATCTGAAGTGGACTGACCACTGTGATTATATTACAAAAAAAATTCGTAAAATGTTTTATAAATTCTACCAACTAAGAGAAATTTTAAATAAAAATTTACTTAAAATTTTATACAATGCCTTGGTCGAGTCTATTTTACGGTATTGCATAGTTATTTGGGGTGGGTCATATGATAATGCTCAACATAATCTTTCCGTATGCCAAAACATTGTATTAAAAATTATTTTTAAAAAGGAACGTACATATTCAATAACATTACTTTATAAGCATACAAGAACTTTAAATATTAGATCCCTATATGTACATTGTTGTCTAAGTTATTTAATTAAATACAAAAATTTATTTCCCACTGTTTTCCATAACTATGAAACTAGATCGTTAGCAAATGAATCAATAGCAATTCCTTTATTTACAAAATCTCATAATCAAAGATACATCACTTATTTCGCCCCAAAATTCTTCAATGTTCTTCCAACAAAAACAAAATCAATAATTAACAAACCTCACAAATTTAAAAATGAAACTAAACATTATATTATTGATAATTTCTCGCAATTTCATAAAATATTATATGGATCTCAAATGTATCACGATTCTTTAATGAATTAATTACCTCTGCCCTCTGCCAATCAAATTTTCCACATCTACACCGCATATAACGTAGTGTCTTGTCTCTATGCTCCCTTTACTTCTTTTACTTTATTTTAATTCCTTACTAATTATTAGTCATAATTGATTATTGTTAATAACATTACTATGTCCAGCGTTCATGGTGGATTTAGGGAAGAGATGTTCACAACACAGGCCGGATATCCTTGGATATACCAAAGCCTAGCGTGGCACCCCTTTCCTATGTTTACATTACTTTTGTAAAGAAAACTGAATTGTTGATTAACTTTATTAATAAATTGATTTGATTTGATTTGATTTGATTTGATTTGATTTCTTAGTGATTGATTATTTTGTTCATTTGAAATATTCATATTATAAGCTACCTTACCCCCCATATTTTGTTCAAAAAAAAAAAAAATTTTTTTTTTACCCCTTTTTTTTTTTTTGGGGCCCCCCCCCCCCCCCCTCTTTTTTTTTTTTTTTTTGGGGGGGGGTATCCCCCCCCGGGGGGGGACTCCTCCCCCCCGGGGGGGGGTTTTTTTTTTATAAAAAAACCCCCCCCCCCCCTTTTAAAAAAAAAAAATTTTTTTTTTTTTTTTTTTTTAAACCCCCCCAAAAAAAAAAAGTTTTTTTTTTTTTTTTTTTTTTTTTTTTTTGGTATCCCCCCGGCCCCCCTTTCGGGGGGGGGGGGGGGGGGAGTAATTAACGTGATGCAATCTGCAAAGTTAAAGCTTTTGCTACTAATTACATTGTTTTGTGTCATGTGGAATTATCTTTAATTATTATGACTAATTAATTTGAAACACGCTAATTAATGTTGCATTTATTGTGTGAAAAGGCCAACTGTGGGGAGAGAAAAACGACAAGTTTTACAATTTCATATAAACTAAATTTAACACCAACTGCAACATATTTAATGTTGCACTCGGTTAATGCCAGTGATTAAATGTAAAAGTTATATCATATACCGATTTGAATAGAAACCACAACAACTAGTATTAGTTAAATAATTTATTTGAAATTTATACAGAGAATGTACTTCAATACAACAAATAATTGAAAAAATTTTCAATAAGAAACAATAACAAATTAAAAAAATATCGAGATACTTTTTCAGTAAAAATTTCAAATAAATTGCTGAACAAATACTGTTTGTCAGTTTTTATTCAAATCAGTGTATACAACATCAAAGGATCAGTATTTTGCTATTTTTAAAAATGAAAAATTGAATTTTCAGGTAAGTCAATATTCATGTCACCAGCAACTAAACCTAAATCCCAGAATGGAATAACAATAGACATACATATTGGTAAGCTAAAGAATTGCTGAAAAATATATAGGTACCTAAATTTAATACACGTAAACTGTATTGCCATGCGCTTTTTTGGCAGCCGAAGAAATTCGATGAACTTATCCTAATGATGATGCATTAATTTTAAATACAAAACAAATATTTGTGAAAGCTTTTAAACGTGTTAAATGTTTCTATTCGGTAGGTAAATTCAAAACATTTTGAAAACAGTTCATTCAAATAGCGTAACTCTCATTAAGGTTATAAATATTTATAAAAAATGTATAGGTATCAATTTGTTCAATACCGTGGATACAGGTCTGGCAGATTCTTGCAGAAGTCAGGCGTACCACAAGGTTCGATATTGGGACCACTTTTATGTGTCATGTTTATCAACGATATCACATCTAATCTCCATCGAGTACATTATCTATTATATGCGGACGACTTAAAATTATTTTGCGAAATTAAATCTGAAACAGATTGCGAATATCTTCAAACAGCATTAGATAACATAAATCTCTGGTGTGCGAATAATATATTACCGTTAAATGGATCAAAATGTAATGTTCTGACATTCACGAGAAAGGTAACCTCAATCAAATATAATTATAAACTGGATGATTTAATATTACATGTTGAGACTAAGATTTAAGTGTATCTACTCAATAATCTTTAAGTTGTCTTTACAGTTTTTAGTTAAATATTAATCAAGTTGATATGTCAGTTAAATTATATGATAGAAATACAAACTGTAATCTGTTATGATAATACATCTTTATTTGGAAAACAAGTCTTATAATCATTATTACTGCTATATCTATCAGGTTATGGGCCCAGGACAATTCTGTTAATCGATCACAAGGTGTGAATCATTATTTTGTGAAAACTTGAAATATTGGTTTGAAATTTTTTTTAACTTGTCAAGATGACTACAGTCACCAATTCAAGAAGTGGTGCACCAGTTCTCGAGAAACTAGAAGGTACGACCAATTATAATAATTGGAAGTTTGCAATGAAAATGTCATTGATCTTGGATGGACTTTTTAATTGTATTCTGGAGACAGATACAGATGCTACTAAAGACCAAATGGCCCTAGCTAAAATTTGCCTTAATGTACAGCCATCATGTTATGCCCATGTTAGAAATACAACTACTTCTAAACAGGCTTGGAGTAATTTACAGGCTGCGTTTGAAAATAAAGGTCTCTGCCGAAGGTTAGGTCTTTTAAGACGATTGCTTCGTACAAAGTACGAAGATTTCAATTCTATGGGAGATTATGTTAGTGGACTAATTTCCCTAGTGCAGCAGTTGGCAGACATTAATCATATTGTGGATGATGAAGAAGTTGCTATGCTTTTATTGGGTGGACTTCCAATGGAATTTGATCCACTGGTAATGGGTATCGAGGCAACTCACACTACTATATCAAGTGAGATGGTGAAAACGAGACTATTGCAAGAAGATTACAGAAGAACCGAAACGGAGGGTGCGTCAAGTAGTGAAACAGCATTAGTAGTAAAAGGCAGTTATAGAAATGTAGGTTCAAAGAAGAAGGTCATTATCTGCCATCACTGTCATGAAGAAGGCCATATCAAACCTAGATGTCCTAAACTTAAGAAAGAAAGTAAGCACTATAAGAAAACAGAAGGAAAGCAAGAGCAAAGTTATTTAACCAAGAAAACAAATAATTCTTCTTTGTTGTTGACTACAGCTTTCGTCAGTACAGTTTTCAACGATAATGATTGGTACATTGACTCAGGGTGTACTAATCATATGAGTAAGCGTAAGGACTGGTTGACTGATTTTTCTAGTGATGAATATAAAGAAGTGACAATAGCTAATAATCAGAGAATAAGCAGTAGTGGTAGCGGCAATATTAAAGTCAAGCTTAAGGACAATGTTGAGCGAATCATTTCAGATGTTATGCATGTTCCTAATGTGCCAGCCAATTTGTTATCAGTTAATAAAATAACTGAGAAAGGTTTGATTGTTGTATTTGACAATGAAAAATGTTATGTATATGACAAAAAGGCATGTAACATTGAAGGTGAATATAAAGTGTCTGCATCCAATATTGGAGGTGTCTACAGATTGGATCAAGCTGTGGATTCATCGTCCAAGATGCAAGATGAACCTGTTACCATGTTAGCCACCACAGTTTCGCAAGAAATCTGGCACAGAAGACTCGGACATTTAAGTATGAAAAGTATATGTTTGTTGAAAAATGGGCTTGCCACTGGTATTTGTTTTCAAAACGAGAAAGAACCTATGAAGTGCGTCCCATGTATTGAGGGGAAGCAAACAAGAAATTCATTTCCAAAAGGAGAAGCCAAGAGAGCCAAAGAAAAGTTGGAATTAATTCATTCAGATCTCTGTGGCCCCATGTCTGAACCATCATGGGGAGGTGCTCGCTATCTATTGACGTTCACAGACGATTTTTCTCGTAAAAGTTTTGGCTATTTATTGAAATCAAAGGATCAGGTACTTGATATGTTTATACAATTTAAAAATTCTGTTGAAAATCAACTTGGGTTAAGAATCAAAAAGATCAGGACTGATAATGGGAAAGAATATTGCAATAGATTATTCGATGTTTTTCTGAAAAAGCATGGTATTATTCATGAAACTACAGTACTCTATACACCGCAGCAGAATGGTGTCTCTGAGCGCTTGAATCGCACTATAGTTGAGAAGACCAGATCTATGTTGCAAGATTCAAAATTAGGAATACGTTATTGGGGTGAGGCAATAACTACAGCAATATATCTAAAGAATCGTAGCCCAACAGTTGCTATTGTTGGTGCAACACCTGAAGAAATTTGGTCAGGTTCCAAGATTGACTTGAAACATTTGAGAGTTTTTGGTTGTCCAGCCTATGCACACATTCCACATGAGCTTAGAAAGAAACTAAATCCTAAATCAAAGAAATATATTATGGTAGGCTATTGTGAGCATACCAAAGGATACAGGCTTGCTAGCATTGAACAACCTGGAAAAGTTGTTAAAGTCAGAGATGTCATATTTATAGAGAATATGTCAAATGAAACTTCCGATGTATCAGTTAAAAGTCATAACAATACTGCCGATGTAACTGAAAGTCAGATGGAACTAATTGAACATTCAGCGGAAGATTTATTGAATCCAGAGATAATTTCAGATGAGAGCAGTTCTAAAGATGAAGAAAGTTCTAATTCTGCAGATGAAAATGTGCCTATAATGCGTGGAGAGGAGAGACAAATGAGAGAACATAGGAAGCCAAAGTGGATGGAAGACTATGACTTGTCCTATCAGGCATGCGTTGAATTGTCTGACGAACCACGAACTGTTCAGGAGGCGCTCGCATGTTCAAACAAAGACGGTTGGAAAGAGGCGATGAATGAAGAATATAGCTCAATGGTACGAAACCAAGTATGGGAGTTAGTTGATCGTCCTAAAGACCAAAATGTCGTAAAATGTAAGTGGGTTTTTAAAATTAAAAGGAATGCTTCAGGCGAATTTGAAGGATTTAAAGCTCGTCTTGTAGCACAAGGCTATAGTCAGAGATATGGTATTGATTTTGACGAGACTTTTTCCCCAGTAGTGAGGCATTCAACTATAAGGTTGCTTTTTGCTCTAGCCAATGAGATGGACATGGAGATTGATCATTTGGACGTTACGACGGCATTTTTAAATGGTGAATTAAGTGAAGACATTTTCATGGAGCAGCCGACTTGTTTTGAAATTGACGGTTCAAATAAAGTTTGTTTTCTTAAGAAAAGTATCTATGGGTTGAAACAGGCAAGTAGAGCCTGGAATCAAACAGTTCAAAAAGTGCTAACAGATATAGATTATATACAGTCCCAATGTGAACAATGCGTGTATGTTAAGAAATCGAAAGATTTTCTAGTTATCATTGCTCTGTATGTTGATGATTTCTTTGTGTTTAGTAATAGTGACACTGAAAAAATTAAACTTGTAAATGCGTTGAAAAACAAATTTGATTTGAAATTTCTTGGACCGGTCACAAACTGTTTAGGGATGAAGGTAGTGCGCGATAGACAAAAAGGTACTTTAAGTTTATGTCAAAATCAATATATAAAGAGTTTGTTAAGTCGCTTTGGTATGTCAGAGTGTAAACCAGTGACAACACCTATGGCTATAAATGTTAAGCTGAACAAACCGGACAATAGTAACACAGTAAACAATTCAGATTATCCATATCAACAATTGATAGGGGGATTGATGTATTTGGCGGTTTGTACTCGTCCAGATGTAGCATATGTTACCAGTACTCTAAGTCAGTTTAATACTTGTTTTGATGACACACACTGGTGTGCAGCAAAAAGAGTGCTAAGATATCTAGCTGGTACTAGTGACTATGGACTCATGTTTGAAAAAACAGGAAAAGGAATAGAAGCCTTCGTCGATGCCGATTGGGCAGGAGACATTGTGGATAGGAAATCATATACTGGATTTGTGATGAAATTAGGAAATTGTGCTGTAAGTTGGGAATCGAGAAAACAGCGAACAGTAGCTCTTTCTAGCACGGAGGCCGAATATCTTGCATTAAGTGATGTGACAAAGGAAGCGTGTTTCATAAGGAATTTGCTTAATGAGCTCTATGACAGAACGGAAACAATTCAGGTCTTTAACGATAGTCAGAGTGCACAAAAGATACTGAATAATTGTCAACATCATAGAAGAACAAAACACATAGATATTAGACATCACTATGTGCGAGAAGCAGTAAAGGGAAGGCATTATTGTTGTGAAATACAGACCAACTGATGATATGGTAGCGGATGTATTAACAAAGGCCTTATCAAGAAACAAACATAAATTATACATGAAGCAACTTGGACTGAAACAAATTTAAAGATATGTGATTAAGGGGAAGTGTTGAGACTAAGATTTAAGTGTATCTACTCAATAATCTTTAAGTTGTCTTTACAGTTTTTAGTTAAATATTAATCAAGTTGATATAAGTCAGTTAAATTATATGATAGAAATACAAACTGTAATCTGTTATGATAATACATCTTTATTTGGAAAACAAGTCTTATAATCATTATTACTGCTATATCTATCATTACAAAGGCCAGATTACATAAAAGATCTTGGAGTTGTTTTTGATCCAAAATTATCTTTCATACGGCATATCGTAACGACTACTCGTCTGCTTATAAAAGCCTTGGACTTGTCATACGCAATTCAAAGGGGTTTGGTAGCTTGCATACGCTTAGAGTGCTCTATGTTTCATTTGTTAGATCGAGGTTGGAATATGCATCAATAGTGTGGAGTCCCATTTATAATATACATATTTGGTCTTTAGAAAAAAATACAACGACGATTTGTAAAATCAGCAGTATACGTACTTGATGGTGAATATCCGGAAAGAGGCATTCAAAACAATACTTTACTTGTACGTTTCAATCTATCCGAGCTTGCAAAACGCAGGGCGGCACAATTATAATTTTTTCGTCTAAGGTGGTTAATAATTTAGTTGACTGTATATGGATATTAAAACAAATTGATTTTCAAGTTCCAAGAATATCATCACGTCATAACCGCATTTTTAAATTACCTACAGCTAATACTAATATTATGATAGCATCCTCTTTATATCAAATGATCGCAAACTATTGCAACGTAGAGGACATTGATATTTTTTCTTGTACCATTGACAAAATTAAAAAAAGTTGTACTAAATGAGTGAATGACAATATTTTAATTTGTGTAGTTTTGTACAATTTATATTTATTTTTATTGCTATTGTGTTTGTTGTATTATTATTGTAGAATAGCAATATTTTAATTAAAGTATAATGTATTGTTAGTGTTAATTTATTACTATGTATTATATTAATGTTTATTATTTCATTTCCGTTGTAATATTTATATTTTTTTTACTCTAATTGTTGGCATATTATCAATTTTTTGCTTTTTTTTTACTTCAATTTATTTAAGTGTTTTGTATCCTGTAATTGGGTTCTACCTGTAGTATATGTATATGAAAATAAATAAAATAAATAAAATAAATAAAATAAAATAAATAAAGTGAACAGAATCATAACTGTTCGTCACATTAATTGGTTACCTCATCAAAGTTGCTAAGTAATCAGGTTTAAAGATTCTTGAAAGTAATATAATGCATCCATATTACCACTTTTAGTTGAACTTTCTGAACTCATTTGCTGGATTCAGTACGATACAAAATTCATTAGAAGTAGTTATGACCGTAAATCGGTAAACTATGTTGACCAGACTGGTGCAGGGGAAAGTTCTCAGTCCGGACCGCATATCTCTTCCTTGTTCAAATTAAACGTGCACCACTACAAATTCTAACTCTCAGTACATGACAGCTTTATCCCTTCCGAATTCCAAACTTCGTTGTTTGTGTTTTATATTTTCGCTAGAAAACATGTTCCTTTTGAAGAGCTTAAAAACTTATCTCAGTAATTTATGGATTGCGGTAAAAAGTTTCTCAACTTGTTTAAATAGCAACTTTTTTTGTGTTATTAATTATATAAGGGTTCAAAGGTGTTCTAATGATGGGTGCGGCTTGGGAGGTTGATATTCGATTACGGTCATGATCTTTATCAGGCGGGTTTTTAACCATAGCTCTAAAGATAATTACACTAATTACCCAAATATAATGTTAATATTGCTGAAATGCGTGTATACCATTCATTATATAATTAATAATTATTATACTGGGTAATATTATGATAAACAATCCAATACGGACATTTTAGTAGGTTTCAAAGCCTCTCCTAATTTTGTTGCTGCAATTTTTGCTATGGGAATTATTCCTCAAGTCTTTACTATTTCAGGAAATTCTCCATTATCCACGGACGGGTTAATAATATGTAATAAACTTACAGACAGTAACCCTTTTGTAAATAAATGTCAAAAAAATTCTGGACCAATTTCAGACTCAAATTTTAAATTCAGAAATAAGTTACATTGGAGAAAAAAACAGTCATTAGTCAAATAAATAATACCAAAAAATTAATTTCTGATACAATTTCACCCTCAAATTACAACAAATTTGAAAGCAGTCAGAGCAAATCCTATAAGAAAGTTCAACAAAATTAGAAAAGAAACAAATACAAACCCTTCAAAAATTAATCAAAAATCGGAAAATGTGGATTTGTACTAGCATTAATAATGAGAAGTGGTTTTAATTCTAACTGAAACTGAATATCCTACTAACGTCCAAAACTTATTAAGTTTAGGTGAGAAATTTAACTTACCAAATATTCGAACAAAAATGATATACCTTTCACACAATTATTAATAATTGATTCAGAATACATAATCTCTAATATATCCAGTGAAAATAACAAAATTCAGACAAGAAATAAAATAATAAATGCTATTACGAATTGTGTTAATTTACCAGAGAGAACACATAAAAATCACAATATTATCATTAAACACTGAATAGAAACTTCAAAATTTTTGCATAATCATAAAGATATTATAATGATCAAGACAGATAAAGGAAATACCACTGTAAGCAATTATGTTAAATAATTATAACTAATAAAGCTTTAGAAATATTACACGATACAACAATTTACAAAAAAAATAGACTCTGACCCACAAAAACAATACAAACCAGAGGAAACAAATTATTAGAAGACCTAATCAAAAAAAATATATAAATGAAAACACAGATACATAATCTTAAATGTAACAAAGGAGTTTTTCCAAAAATATGTTTTTTACACAAAAATCCACAAAGAAAACTTTCCATTACGACCTATAGTAAGATTCGTAGGCAGTCCCATTTATGGGTTACGCAGTTTCGTAGCCGATTTATTAAAATATGCCTTCATTAAGGATGATAGGTATGTCAAAAATTCTTTTTGAGTTTGCAGAGTACATAAATAATATTACATTACCTGGGAATTATATTCTAATATCTTTGGATGTTAAATCTTTATTTATTAATATTAGATATAATCACACAATTAATTGAACAGGGATGGAATTCAATAGAAAACCACACTAATATTCCACTTAATGAATTTCTTAAGTTTTATTTTTGTATAGATATGAACTATGTTAAATATGGATTTTTGGCCTAATATACGGGTTTATCTTCCCCTTCTTTTGCGAGTGGTATGTTAAATCAAAAAATAAAAATAAATTTTTTAAAAAAAATACCCCTCCCTTGCCTCCCCACAAATTAAAAAAAATTTTCCACCCTTTTTCCTTTTTTCCATAACCCCCTCCCATTTAAAACCCCCCAAAAACCCAAAAAAAAACCCAACCACCCCCCCCCCTTTTTTCATGTTAACAAACATTTCCCCCCCCTTTCCCCCCCCCCCCCCCCCCCCCTTTCCCCCCCCTCCTTTTTTTTTTTTTCCCCCCTTCCCCCCCCCCCCCCCCCCCCCTTTTCCTTTTTTTGTTTTTTTTTCTCCCCCCCCCTCCCCCCTTTTTTCCCCCCCCTTCTTTCCCCCTTCCCCCCTTTTTTTTTTTTTTTTTTTTTTTCCCCCCCCCCCCCCCCCCCCCTTCCCCCCCCCCCCCCCCCCCCCCCCCCCCCCCCCCCCCCCCCCCCCCATATCATAAGTGAATTTCACAAATAAATTTTTTGGGCGAAAAAAATGTACTAAGATCTATGTAGGTCAGACAGGTAGATATCTAAAAATACGAGTGGACGAACAAAAAATGATTAAAAGAATAAACATAACCCCTTAAAAGAAAAAGTAATCCTGCTGCCTTGGCGGAACATAGCATAAACAATCTCCATCAATTCAATTTTGAAGATACGGAAATTATAGACAAACAAATAATTAAAAAAAAAATGGTTACCAAATGAGATGATGATAGCATAAGAAACGAAAATAATAGCGTAAGTAAAAGACCAGACATTAAAAATCTCAACAGAGCGTAATTTAATTTATAAAAAAAAAAAAACTGTAAATAATACATTTTTACCTACATCACGTTTTTATTGTTTCGGTGTTTCTTGCTACTATGATAAGAATAAATTTATTGTTGTCTGAATTGTGAGACGAAGACAAAGGCTAATTCTCTGGACAAATAATTAAGAATTATATTTTATGACTGTGGATTTTTTCACCTTTTTGTACTTAATGATTGTTTAAATTGTTATATATATAACAACACGGAGAGCTTACTTTAAATATGAGTACCTTATACCTCTTGTAATTGTTGGTTCTAATTTAATCATTTGTACTGAATGTGTCATTTTTGTGTGTTTTTTGTGTTTTATACATGTTTTTCTGCTTTTTATAATAATTAAAAGAAAACTATTTGAACCTTGCAATTCTTTTAAAAATCAACTTTTAGTTATTTTATAGTAGTGTGTTTGTTTTAGAAAATAATTTAAACATTGTCAATTTACCTTTTTTTGTTATCATTTGTATACAGAGTCTTGAGCATGATTTAATTAAAAATCGAAACGTCGAATATATACATAAATTGATTTCCCTATAAACTTGGTCTATCCCCATTAAACGTAAACATCGTTGTAATAAATAGTAACCAATTATTTCAAATGTATTTTTGATTAACTTAAATCGTTAAGTAAAGGAATATATTAAAGAAGCACGATTGTATAATGAAATCCATAGCCAACGCTACATTCAACATCAAGTGTGGCGCCACTCGCGATTGGAGCCGATATTTCACACAGTTCGTCAGTAGTTAATAGTAGTCGTGTAGTTCATAACGCATGTAGTCTGCTAAACGACATCGCATATATTTCTAAACATTTAGATTACATCGATTCACGTTTGACATCTGCTATATTTTTTGACACAAGATATCTAACCATTTCAGTGACAGATAAACCTAATGGGTATCTAAATACTTGACAATCTAGATATCTTACAACTCTTTTAAATGATATACTGTCATCACTTCTTCGACTATATATTACATTATTTCGCCTCCTAACTCTGTGTTTTGGGAGTTTCCATTGTAGAGATGCATTTTACATTTATAAAGTCTGACATAATATTCCTCAATTTTTTGTTTTACTGCATAAAAGAACCAGTTTAAAACGGTCTTATAGAACCACTCAAGCGATGTAAGATGGAAACAAAAAATACATTTTAAAAGTGTTATTATATCCATACATAAAACGAGACAAACGGACATAAATACAGCCCACAATGGAATTCCCCTGTCATGTTAAATGTTGCAGAATAAACTAAACTAAAAATAAATTAGCCCGGAATATATTCCACGTTAAAAAGGGCTTTCTGCCTTCTTTATAACCAAAAGAAATGTTGTCAAGAAATGTCATCAAGAATCTTAGGCAGCAATAAATATCGTCGCTAACGATGTAATTTGGATGACAAACGATGTTCTTTAGGTTCTCCATTACCTCCGGCTTAGAGCAAGATATATCATGAAAAATGTTATCTATTAACTTAAGTTACATATTAAATATATAAAATATGATTGCACGTTATTTTGCTGGCTTATTAGCTTGAAAAATACCTAAAAGTTTATATTTCATTTTTGCTTATCGTCAGCCTAAAAGCACACTTTAGTGGGGCTTTAACTATGTCTTACAGGAAACTTTTGCTATGTAAATTGATGGGCCTTAGTGAGATACAATGCACAATAATGTACATAATACATAAAGCGCTTCGTGAATGCCACGTTATTCTCTTCAATTTATCAAATCTATTGACTTGCGGCTTATATTTACAATTTGCTGCGATCAAATATATTTTTCATATTGCCATAATACGATATTAAATGGTGTGCATTATAATTTTAAAAAATAAGATATTGTTTCAAATATTAATGATAAAATTCAAGATGATATAAAAGTAAAATTATGAACATACAATAAAAAATATTTCCACTACGGGTATTGTAAGTCATTATGATTTTGATAGTAACTAGTAATGAAATATCTATCAAACATAATTTGTGAAAAAAAAATAAAATATATTAATAAAAAAAAAAAAAAAAATTAATAATAATAAATTTTAAAATTTTTTATAATTAAATTAATAATAAAAAATAAAAAAAAAAAAAAAAAATAAAAAATAAAAAAAAAAAAAAATTAAATAAAAAATAAAAAAAAAATATATATTTAATTAAAAAAAAATATTTTTATAATAATTCATTCTATAATTTATATTAAATTAAAAAATTAATTTATTAAAATACATCAATGTTATTGACAAAAAGAATTATAAAATTTATAATAATTATTTTTTATATAATATAAATTTTAAAAAATATTTTTATATAAAAATATAATAAAAAATAAATAATAATTTTATATAAATAATTAAATATAAAAAATATAAGAAAATATTAAAAATTAATTAATAATAATAATATTATTCATAAATAGTTTTAAAAAGTTTCTTCAAATAAAAGTTTAGGTCCTAATAATGTAATTATATTGATCTCTGACTTTTCAAAGTCATTTGATATTAAAATAGTCTGTGTGTACAAACCGGTTTATTTTGGGTTTAAATATATCTGTAAATTTTTTTATCTTATTTAAAAGAGTTCCTAATGTTGTTTTTGATTATCAATATTTAAATAATGTGAATGGGTTCCGCACGTGCTAAGACGCCTTTTTCTAATTACACGATATTTTTACCTTTAAGTTTGTAATATACAGTTATGCAGATACCAATAGAGTATCTTTCGCTCAAGATATAATAATATATAAAATAAATAGTGATCTAGATCTATTCACAGATCAAGGATCTAATCTAAAACATAGAATGATAAATTCGCTATTTTATTTTGTTCAAAAAATAAAATAGTTAATACAACTTTAAATGAAAGTAATTTACAACCGCTTAATTTTGTTCATAAGGTAAAAAATTTAGGAATAATTTTTGACAACTGCTTAAAGTCTACGTGGCATATAGCTAAAAAATTATATGTTGCATTAAAATTGTTATTCAAAACATAGATATAAATTTCAAATAAGGAAAAAATAGTGAATCCTGTTGTCCCAATTTTAATTATAGTAATATAGTTATTATTCTTGTCTTGATAATAACAATAGACTAAAAAAATTCAGAAAAAATAAAAAAAATAAACTTATGTTTGATTTTCACAATTTAATTAAAACAATTGTTTCGCCAACAGTGTTCAGAGTGAGTACAAACCAATTCTTATACAAAAGGAAAATCAAAATAATCAGGGAATAAAAGAACGGTAAAAAATAAGAAAAATAATTTAGAAAAATATTTAACAGGGTGAAAGTTAAATTCGGTCATTAAAATAATATTACTATTTTTTAATTTATTGATTTTAATGTCTCTAAAGTGACAATTTTAATCTTATTTTCTGTGTAAAATATCAAAATTATTATTAAAAGAATGATTGTCCTCTAGCAAATGGTTGGCATACGTCGAATCTAATTTATTGTTATTAAAACTACGTTTATGTTCGGACAATCTTTTTCCAAAATTTCTTCCCGTTTGTCCGATGTATACTTTAGAGCATGTACCACATGTAAGCTTATAGACTCCACTTTTTTGTTCTTTTTTGGTTTTATCTTTATTGTTCTTAATAAATTTTCCTAGACTGTTATTAGTTTTAAATGCTATTTTAATATTATGTTTTTTCTTAAGTTCGACTGATATTTTTTCGGTAGGTTGGCCTATATAAGTAAGAGTTTTATATCTTAAATCACTTAATTCACTGATTTCTGCTTTTGGATAAACTAACTCTATTGCTATATTATAATTTCTTTTTTAAGTAAATTGTTAAGCAAAGTTTCTTTAAAACCATTATTCACTGCTATTTGTTTAATAAAATTTAATTCGTTGTTGCAATTATCTTCAGTTAAAGGAAATTTGGCTAATCCGTTTATCATACTAATATAGGCAGCGTGTTTATGTTTTACAGGATGTGTTGATCTATTATGTATCGTAATATCTGTGTACGAAGGTTTATGGTAAATATTAAATTCATGTGAATTATTTATTTTTGTGATAGTTGAATCTAAAAAAATTAATCGAATTGTCTTTTTCATATTCTACAGTAAATTTTATATTAGGGTGTAAATTATTAATAAATTCTACAAAAGTATTTAACTGTCTTGTTGTACCTATAAAACATGCGATAATATCATCTAGATATCTATACCAGTATAAAAAACTTTTACTTAATTTGTTTTTATGTATTTGTTTCTCAATATGGTCCATAAAAATTTCTGCTAAAATAGGACTTAATGGGTTTCCCATTATTAGGCCTCTTTTGATGTGAATATTTCGTTGTTGAATTGGAAATAATTTTGGTTTAGACATGTGGTCAGCAAATTTAGTAGTTCAGATTTTACAACGGGGTTTGTGTTATTTCTATCTAGTAAATTTTCTATAATTTTTATGGTATCTTTTGGCGGTATACTTGGAAATAAATTTTGTACAACAAAAGAAATAAATTTAGCATTGTCAGGCAACTTAATATTTTTAGTTCTATTAACTCATAGAAGTTTTTAATACTAAACGTTGATTTGAATTTACATGCATCTACTACTATATTTATTAGTCTATTCGAGAGTTTGCTAGAAGGTGCTGTTAAGTAAGAAACAACTGAGCGTATAGGTAAATTGTTTTTATGCAATTTTATCAAAGATAAAGTTTGGGAGCCTGCGGATTCATTATAGTTAAATAATATTTGTCTTTAGAACTAAATATACTAGGTGAATTATCTATAGCATGTTTAACTGTTTTTTGATATTTTTCAGTGGGATCATTATCAAGTTTCTCAAAAGTGGGCGAATTTAAAAAATCTATTGTTTTTTCTATATAATCATTTTTATTAATTGCAATCACTGTTTTTCCTTTATCTGCTCTAGTAAAAATAATGTTATTTTCGACTGACTTTTTACTAATTAATTTTGCTGTGATGTTTTCTTTGTTTTGTCAGAACAGCTATTGCAGATTTGTTTACCGATTAAAAAAATATGATAGAGTGTCAACTAAAATAAAGGAGCTTGGTTGGCTTCGAGTTGAAAACTTGTACAAGTGTCACTTGTCCGTATTTGTTCAGAATATCTTAATAACTGATTCTCCCCCTTACCTCCGAGAAAAGTTAGTTCTTAGGTGCAATATTAATGACGAATAATCTAAAATTTATTAATTGCCTCTCACTACAAAGATATATCATTCAGCCATGTTTCAAAGATCGTCTTCTTATAATTCTGTAATGGTTTACAATAATATAACACCTCCGTTAAAGTCTCTCCCTGTAAGCAATTTCCGGAAACAAATCAAGTTACGCAATTTTTCACTTCAGTAATCTCTAATACAATATAATATTAAAAAAAGTTGTCTTTTTTTATTTATTTATTCAGTTTTTTTATATAATTAATATGTAAGCACATAAATGTAGATACTACGAAATGTTTCATGCATGCTCATAGCATGCGAATATTATATTTTGTTGATTCCTAATATTTATTTTTCTGCTTTCTAAAATTGTACTTTCCTTTAATTTTTTTGTTGTATATTTAAATTGCTAGGTTAAGTTGAGTCGCCATAGGCTAGACTTCGCTTTTTGTAGCAAAAATTTTACAATTTTTCATACAATAAAGACGTATTATTATTATCTCCGGCCAATGCATTTTTTTTTTCAATTTTTTTTTAATACTTCGCACGCAATACTCGCCAATGTGCAAGTGAGCAGTGCGTAGTGTTGTGGGTGTCTTTCTTTCTCTGTTTATATGATAAGTATTACTCTAGCTAAAGCACCGATAAGGCTGACCAGGGCAAATATTAATGTATTCAAGTAATGTATTGAAAAGTATAGAACAATAAATAATGTTATTCTTCCATGCCGTTTACAAGTAATTGCTGTTTATTCTTATTAATTTTTAACTATGTTTGGCTTTTCTATGTATTATTATGCAAGTATAAAAAAATCGAAAATAAATGGTTCACTGACACTCTATGGGCCATGAAAGAAATCAAAACTAAAGCTTGGAACAGGTTTAAAAGCAGTAGAAGACCTGCAGATAGAAAATACTTCTGTGAGATGCGAAACATCTACAACACTGCATTGAAAAACGAACAAAAAGCTTTTCTAAATTACCGTATTAACCAAAATACCAAAAAATCCAAAAAACTTATGGTCTACTTTAAAATCAAACGGAGTGATTAAATCTAAGCAAAAATTCTTCACCGCTTCCTGAAAACCTCTGCGATGAAAACAGTATTAACAATTTCTTTATAGATTCTGTACCACGTTGTAATTCCTGAAAATTATCTATCACAATTCGAATACAACCGCTACTCACATAGTAGCTTCGAAGTGCAATATGCCTCAATAGAAGTTGTTCACAATTTAATCTTAAAACCCTTACATAGTTGGATATGACGGGATCTCAGGCAAAATGCTACAATTAAGCTTACCATATATAGCGGAACCTCTAACACATATTATAAATTTTTCATTTGAAACCGGAACAGTCCCCCTAATCAGGAAACAGGTATTAATTAAACCAATACCTAAAAATAGCAAGATAAGCACCATCTTGGACCTTAGACCAATTAGCTTACTTTCAATTCCCTCAAAAATAGCAGAGGCGGTCATCCACGGGCAACTAACACCTTATTTGCTAGACAATAATGTTATTCCCAAAATACAGTCCGGCTTTCGAAGGAATCACGGAACATCCTTGGCCTTGATCGCTATTTTCGATGATGTCTTGACGTCAATTAATTGTTATAAAGTAACTTCCTTGACCTTATTAGATATGTCAAAAGCTTTCGATTCCTTAAATACTGAACTGCTGATACAAAAGTTAAAATTCTACGGGATAAAGGATAATATCCTAATGTGGCTCACCTCTTACCTACTAAATCGTTTTCAATAAATGTCTTAACACCACAAGTGGAAGAAGACTCTCTAACGAACGTTTGCTACTCTCGGGGAGTGCCCCAAGGCTCGATCTTGGGGCCCTTTCTTTTTAACATGTACACCGCAGACTTGCCACAAGTCACGAAGTACTGTTCCCTGCACATGTACGCTGACGATATACAGCTTTACCTTGCTTTTGATGTGACGAAGCTTGAGGAAGCCCAAACCAAAATTAATCATGATTTAAATGAAATAAGAAACTGGACTCTTCAGAATTCACTCCTATTAAATCCAAATAAAAGTAAAAATATAATCTTTGGCACTGCAAATAAATTAAGAGTCCTTACTCACTTTCAATTATCAATTGACAATATAATTATAGAACAAGTTGACAAGGTGAAGAACTTGGGGCTAACCTTTGATAAAAATTTAAACTTTATTCCTCATATATCAGAAGTCCTTAGAAAATGTTTCTGCTCTTTTAAACAGATTTCATGTTTTAGAAATATCCTTGATAGGGCCACTAAACTACTGTTATGTGAGTCCTTAGTCTTATCACAAGTCAACTACTGTGATTATGTTTATGGGCCTTGCCGAAATTTATCAGAAGCAAACAAACTTCAAAAAATCCAGAATATCTGTATTAGATTTGTAACAAATAGTTCTATGTACAAGCATATAACACCACATATCAGGGAGTTACAACTACTAAAAATAAATGAGAGGCGCTTCCTACATTTCACCTCACTATTAAATAATGTCATCCTAACGCAAAAACCTATTTATCTCTGTGATAAACTAATTGCGAGAAATGTTATGCACAACCGAAACTTGAGATATACAAACGACCAATTGCATACAATAAGGCCTAAATATGAAACATTTTGATCATCCTTTACCTACCTTTCGACTTATGTCTATAAAAATCTACCTCCACAGCTACACAATAAATCAACAAATGTACTAAAACGTCAACTAAAGTCTCTGATTTTGAAGGGCGAATTAAACATAAATTTAAAATTGTTTTAGACGGTGATAAAATAGTGATAAAATCTAGACATCATATAGATAAATACTGTTTTCGATATATATCATATGTTCATATACTGTAGATATATGTATGTAATTAACCAGATATACCTTAGATACACATATTGTAATATTGGATATTATATACTGTACTATCATATGCTGGATAAAATCATAAGTTAGATTTATATACTGTACTAATACTATGCCAATGGTATCCTAGGTTAGTAGTTTTGATATCAGTGTAGCCACTAACCTTTTGTGTTAAATTCCTTTTAATTTAATAAAGACATTTATTTATTTTTTATTTATTTATTTATTTTATAAATAGTTTTTAGTAGAGGAAGTGGGGGAGGTGACCACTAACCTTTTGTGTTAAATTCCTTTCATTTTCACAATAAAGAGAATAAAAAAATTTTTTATTTATTTATTTTTTTTTGACAACAACAAAAACAGTTTCCAAACCAAACAAAAAAGGGTGAGGGGGGAGTAAAAAGAAAGAAAGTATTGACAGTGATTTTTATGGTAGTAGATATGCGCATGCGCAGTATTCGCTGTGACTTTACTTTCTTTCTCTTACAACTCGCTAAAACTTATTTTGTATGTATGTATACTGTTCTTGATGTTGACAAAAAAAAAAATTAAAAAAAAAACTAAATTTATGAAATTTAAAAAAAAATTCATATAAAAAAAATCTAGACGTGATAGAAAAAATCGGCCAACGGGAATAGATTCAGAGCATTAAAATCTTCATACTTATAGCATAATTTTTTAAAGGAGGATTTCGTTGCAGACCAGTGTTATTTTCCAATTCTTAGATGTTTACAAGAAAATACATGAAGATTCAGTTTCTACCCTTATCTTTTAGGGACTTTAACCCTTTAAAATTTACATGAAAAAGCCACCTTAAAATTCATTAAAGAATCTAAGTTTGAGTTTCTGCGCTTATAGTGTTAATATAGAGGACGCAATTTTCAAGACAGCTTTTTTCAACATGCTGAATATTCCTTGAAAATTATGTTGTATCTTACATTTTTAAGCAACAAAATTACACCACCATGTTGTTTAATGATAACATAATACAAGATGGGTAAGTAAAGCGTAATTTTGCATCGTTGGTGTATTACTGCTTCAATGCCATAACAGCGGTGATGTTGCGTATAACCAATAGCGTGTTAGTTTATGGGACAACTTCAATCAAGGAAAATAATGATCTCACAGCTGGTAACTTTGAAATTGATTGGTTTCTCTCGTCATTCTGTGCAATACTAATGTTGGTCAGCGAGCTATTCAAGAACTACTGTTTGCTCGAAATCAACAACTTAATACAGTTTAAGCTTACAGAGGACCGAGCGTGGGACTTAAGACTTACATTAAGTGGGACATACCGAATTTCAATCTAAATATCTTGATTAATTTACATATTGAATACATTTGGATAAATTAGAAAATATACGGCCACTGCTATGACAACCTCAGAATCCATTAATATATTTAGTCTATCTTTTTTCAGAAACATGCAATAATTTTAAGTTCATTCTCCAAAGTTTTTGAAAAGTGTGTATCAAATAGAATTGTAAGTTTTTTTGATAAATTCAATATTTTTAATAAAAATCAATTTGGTTTTCGGAAAGGTCGTTTAACAACAACAGCTGTCATTAAATTCTTGACGGAATTATATGACAACCTAGATAATAAAAACAAATGTCTAGGGATATTTCTCGATCTCAGTAAAGCCTTTGACCTTGTTGATCATAACTTACTGTTATTTAAACTAGAAGGCTATGGAATCCGAGGTGTATCGCTATAATGGTTCAGAAGTTACTTGCAGGGTAGGAAACACTATGTGCAGATAGACGATATTAAATCTAGGCAAACGGAACTTACAGTAGGTGTGCCACAAATGTCAGTCCTGGGACCAATTCTTTATATAATTTATGTCAACAATTTTAAGAATGTAAATTCAATTCTTTTTGCTGATGATACTTCTTTACTTATCACCGCCAAAAAAACTATAGATGTAGTCAGAAACGCTAACGATCAATTAGGTATTGCTCATACATGGTTTACTGAAAACAAACTTGTTCTAAATAGTAACAGATCAATATTTACTCGTTTTAATACAAGTAAAATTAGTAATGACCACAGTCTCTTAATAAAATAAAATGAGGGATCCATTCAACAAGTTGTATCCACCAAATTTCTAGGTTTACATATTAGTGATAACTGTTCTAGGACACTACATATCCATGAAATTTGCAAAAAAATAGCCCCAATATGTTAGTGTATGAGTCAATTACGACAGATAATTAGTAAGGCAGTATTAATTACTTACTATTATGCACATTTTCAGTCAATTATTAATTATGCCGTAATTGCTTGGGGTTCTTCACCCGACATGTTGAGAGTTTTTAAATTATAGAAATGGCTGTGCGTATAATAGCAGGAGTAACAAGGTGAACTAGTTGTAGAGATATCTGTAAAGAACTAGAGCTACTTACTCTGCCCTGCTTATTTCTCCTTAGTTTATTGTTATATGCCAGATTAAAATTACATAACAATACCATTACTTCGAACCATTTGTATATTACGCGAAATAGCCATATCATGGAAATTCCTTATCATAGACTTACATTATGTGAACGTAGTCCGAAATATTTAGCAATTAAAGTGTACAATAAACTGCCCATATCGTACAAAATATTAGACGAAATAAATTTTAAAATAAAAAGTAAGAATTTATTTAAAATAAATCATATTATTCTGTTGATGAGTACCTAACTGATTTGCTATAAATTTTAGAATTATTAAGTTATGATTTAATTTGTGGCC